>CM074131.1:1421919-1536852 GCA_037178625.1 Skeletonema tropicum | reverse complement strand
GAATCACACTCCAACGAGTAGGTGATGGATTGGAATTAGCGTCTTTGTGGACATTGTAGTGATATAGCAAAGACATGGCTTCAGATAGGGGTTCTTGCACAAAAATACCTGAGGAGTTGACTCTGCGCTGAAGCATGTCTACTTGCCACGAAGAATCGTAGTACCCATCACCAACATACCGAACATCAAATGTCCACTTTCCATTAATCACATTTTGAGTATTTGGCCCATTATCAACTTCACGCATTTCCTTTGGATGATTGCTCTGTGCACCAGAAATAGCTTTGAACATGAAGAAGTCATTCACCAGAATGTCAATATCTTTTGAAATGAATCCCTTGTGAATTTCTTCATGCGAGCGTAATACAACATATTTGAGGCATGTGTGCTTGTCTAGCAAGTTGAATATATCCTTGACACTTTCAAAGTGTGGATCTGGGGCAGTATAATCACCTACTTTGCGATTTAGTGGGCCCAGTACTAATTTTGCTTCTTCAACGTTATTGCTGGAATGAACAGACTTGAATCCATCATTTGCAAGATTCCGTAGCTCTGACTTCAAACCATAAATATTGGTATTCAAAACTTGCTTGGCGCCTGGAGTTTTCCATACGCCGTAATTAGGTTTCAAGTCTTTGACAACTACCACTTTGGGATTGCCATTTGGCTTGCAGAGTCCATGTCCCCGAGCATTTCTTAAACTTCCATAAATATTTATACACCAAGCTTTATGATTTTCAGTGACAATGAACGTATCCAAAACTTGAATCAGTGGAGATTTGGACAAAAACCGTTCTTGAGACTCCCAGAGTGAAGGATTCCATAATACAAAAGCATGAACTTCAGGTGGTCGAAATGAATTGCAAGCAATATCGGTGGAGTAAGACTCAAGAAGATTGTTTTCCCATTCACTTTCACTTGAAATTTTCTGTTTTTTTCTTCCTTGTTCATGTAGGAGGAGTAGAGTTGCATCTTTGTCTGACTGCCGCAGCTGTGGCTGTGGTGCATCAATCTGTCACAGGATATGACTCTCTTCTGGTATCCCAATACCGTTATGACAGTCATTCTTCCTGTTCACACGTGTCAAGTAGCAACCACGGTAAGAACCCGTGATTGATCCTCTCACACAAGATGGCGTCGCACGTTGGTGCTCCTTCATCACCTTTGGGAATAGCCCACTTCTTTAGCTCTTAAGCTTAGTCACCATGATATCCATCCACATTGGTGGGTTTGTGAACCGTGAGCTAGTACAACAAAATCGATTGGCTTCTAGAAGATCCATTTCGTCAACACATGGATGTGCGATGAACGCTCGGCGTTTCGTGCTACCATGGAGATGTGACGGCGTGCGATGGAAGTGTGTTTCGACGTTGACAGAAGTGCATCGGAGGTGAGAAAAGAATTTCGATTCTCCTCATGTAGAGGAAGTGCCCATGGCGAGAATGCACCGTGGCACAGCTCATCACAATAAGGAATTTCATTCCAATAAAAAGACTACGGTCATCTAAATCCAAAGGACATCAGCTGTTGAGCGATGGACTACGATTAGAATTACGTGTGGGGGGAGAAGTGTTCTCTCATCCAACCCTCACATATCGAGAGTCATCTGCTGTTAGGCGAGATGATACCCTCACAACAACAGAGTTTGCGGATATAGTTAGCAGACTTAGAAGTATTTATTCCTTATAAGACGCTGGTCGCAATTGGAAAAATACGCACTCTCTTGTCTACCTCTGAGAAGGTGTGGAGAGTTTTGATCTTTACAGCATGATAGTGCATGTAGCTGGAGCTATTGAGAGCATGTTTGTCGACGCATTCTGTACAGATTGTGATTGTCGCAGCCGCTTAGCCTTGATGGATTGTTGGTTATTACACAGTGTTGCCGAGGTAGTCTACGCCTTGCTCAAGCGAGTACCTCAGGATGACGAGACGATTATACCCCACTGGGCGAAATCGAACGTGCAATTGAACCACCTACCCTAATTAATAAAAATCATATTGCTGTGAAAGCAAATCGTGTTTATTTGTCCCTTTATTTGTCCCTGTTGATTCAACATGTGCAGCGACGTCCTGGTTAAAGAAAGATCAAGTCTATTCAGTTGCGCACAGCGTGCTGTTCAAAGAAAGGTCATGTCTATTCAGTTACGCACAGCGTACTGTTCAAGTCATTTCTATCCAGCGACGAACTATTTAGCGTAAATTCATCCTTATTCACTGGTGCATCTAGGATGACCAGCCTCTTGCTTGCATTGTGGGAGGAGGAGGAATGAGAGAAACAATTCAAGAGCAATCTGAACTGGAATTACCAAACCAAAATGGTCTGTGCCGCTGTGGCAGCCATGGATTGTCCATGTTCTCTAAATGTGGTTGGCCAACGTGGCAATCATGCCTAACATATTTCAGAAGACAAGGTCATGGGGGAGTAACGATTGTCTACTCTGCTTCTCCTAGATATCGGATTATATCCTTTGGTGTGCCGTTTCTTCCACCAAAGAGATCTTCCAAAATACTAATGAGTAATGAGCAATTCAGATGTTAGTCTGAAGGGGAAGGGGACTTCCTTGGTACTTTGTGTCCATGGCAAGTGTCCCGAGTCCCGAATCTCGTACCTTGATTCTCTGTCTTGTTTACACGCGACAGTCGAAAGGAATCTCTTGCGCAAGCTCAAATTCAAACATTATCCGGAGTGGTGGGTCTCGTAGGAGAGACTACTCTATCAATACTAATACGGTGGTCATGCCTAGAAAAGGAAGACTACTTTCACAACGCAATCTCGCGTCGGCGAATATGATTGTGGTTGGAACCATGCTGCTGCAGATTACCAACGGTGTTCAAAAGGAACCTGCACACACCTCGATGCATCCGACTTAACTATCCTTGCTGGATGTACTTCTCACGTGAAGGAGAGGACGTTCAAGGATTGCTCGAGCAAGTGGAAAAGCACATGCGGAAATCAAGGCAGGGTCGCAAACAGGCGCATACCAGCACAACGAGATGATAACTACAAGACATCGTCCTTCTAAACCGCTGTTGTTGAAGACAACTAGTGGAGGACTTGCGAGAAAGCTGGCTGCTTGCTCAATGCTCGTCCTACAGTCCGAGAGTGGCTGAGATCCGTAGCCAACTGCTCACCGTGTTTCGGGAGGTTCACCTTCTTCCAATGCACTTGAGACATTCATCGGCTGATGGTAAATTTCGTTCATAGTTCGGTGACCTGATTATTGGATACTCAGATGGGACAGAGCTCGCCAAGCCTGCGTCATGGAGGGTTCAGTACAGAGCAGGCCATCGAGGGAGCTACACTTGCACCCGGACATCTTCTACTGAAATGTTGTAATACATGATGAGAAAGTGTTTAACTCTATCGGAACGACCTGTTGTTTGGTGTACACAACGCAGGTAATAATGATCAAATAAGAGAGAAGCGTGCTCAAGGCAGTTCTCGAGGCTTCCAAGTAAATGCTGCAAAAGACACTTACCATGCCCAGGAAGTGACTAACACTTGGATACACCATCTGGAAATTGTTCTTTCGACGATGGTGGTTGCCATCTTAGTTCTTGTGTGTTGTACCAAGACTACCAATAGATCTGCTCCGCTGCTTTTAGTGGCAAATGTGGGGCCTCCTCGAAATTCGGTCAATATGTTACGGGGAGGAGGGATGCTGACCAAACAAGGAAGCGTTCCCATGATCAATCGCCAGCGACTAGATGCATGTCTAAGGCGTTTCCAAATTCAGAGTTGATCGGCATTTTGGCTGAGCTTACTTCATTCAAGCGCAAGGCTTGGGGGAGTATCGATTCTTGAAGACACTCATCGACTGGCATCTGTCGTGGTGCACAACAGGAGATGAAGTGATGAAGCTTGAACTTCGAAAAGAAGTTCAAGGGCGCGTGTCGGAGTGCGGGTGAGTAATGTGCTATCACCTCCTCTCGGCATTTGTGCCTGGAGTTCTTCCGGTCTAAAGACAGGGCGAGGGCCGCCATACCCTCCGGGAGACAATCTCTACTCATATTTATCAAATCAACCTCAAACTAATTGCAAGGGGAAGATATTACGACTGCGACGGGGCTAGTGCTAGCGAGGCTGCGCTGCCTCAGTTGAGATCCTCAGTGGTCGAGGGTGTGATGCTTCAGCGTAAAGGAAAGTAGTACATACATTACCAGCGTTTGACAGCGTCATCCTTCACGACACATGCCACACCTACAAAGGAAGAGGTACCGACAGCAGCTCATTGGAGTGCGCTGTTATAATGCAGACTTGGGAAGACAGCAGCTCTTTGAGTGGCTGATCTAAAGATGACGAAGACAAATGGTAAGCTCTTGTGACTGCGCATAGTCACACACGACATGGAAGTAGAAGATAGTGTTCTGATATAAACGTTGATGAAGCAAAGCTAGCTACGTATGTTCCTGGACCTGCCGCAACATTCTAATGGGATCGAGAAATATTCTAATGATCTTCGACAGAGATGATGTATGCAGAGCCTATGCAACGATGCGAAAGGAGATACCTCTGTGGTGATTCCGGCAGCTCTTCAATCCAAGATCCAAGACCTTGCTTAGGGGATCTGGTATATCACGACCGTTTTGTGCCTTAGGCCGATGGATCGTAAGAACGCACTTTACGTCAACGAGGTTCTGACAGGTACTGATGCAAGTACGCTTATTTTATCAGGAAGTTATGCAGTTGTGCATGCAGTTGTTGTTGCCCTATCGTCTGATCTGATATTAGATTCGATTGAGGTAGAGGTGCCAAAGAAGGCTGAGGAGGGAGCTCAGGATGCGCTTACCCCTTTGCAACATTCAAATTGCCATTATTATGTGTGAAACTATGATCGACCTTCCACGGCTCGTTCAAAGTGGTTGACTTTCCCACTACCAAAGATTCGAACGGGATGTTGGTGAATCCGCGAGATAGAGTGACTCCTCTTCTCACACTTCAAGTGAAGTTCAAGCGGACTCTCTACCTGTTCTTCAAGACTCTTGATTAAATCGTTTTAGGCAGAAGTGATGAATGCACATGAAGCCAGTGATACTCTTCCAACACGTAAGTCACGATATTCAAGAATACAGAGATGATACAACCTCTCTGGACGGAGTGCAATATGTACTTGTTACAATTACAATGCACCCACCGCAGTACTACTGCCGCAAAAACAGAGTCACTTGTGAACCTGTTGATGCAGCCCGATCGTCAAATCCGAATGCAGCCGGAAGACAATCTGGTCTCTTCGTACCACACCGTTTAACGCAGCCTTGCGAAGCCAGTAAAGCGTTGTCCAAGATAGACACTTGTTATACTCTGGTCGCCAGGATGGCCGCTGCCGAAAGAAATTGGTGGATAGTTCCAAACGCTCAAAAGAACTTCGAAGCGTCGCGATCCCAAATACTGATTTGGTTCGTAGGCTTTGATCTAGCCGTTTTTAAAGTCTTAAATCTGCCGAAAGCAGAGACTCCAACGGAGGTCTCTTCTTCAAGCGACTGAAGTTGACACGAAAGGAACTGTACGATACAAAAACGAGCCTCAGTTAGTTTAGTCTAGTGAGCGCTACAACAATTGATAAAGACCCCATAGTATTGAGGAGTACAGGGGGTGTGTATAGAGAAATTATTCGAATTGGAAATGGAAACTGAACGTTGAACAACGACGTCTTGGCCAAATCCTATGCACACACAACCGATGTCAAGGAAAGTACATTTGGTTGCTCTAATATCACAAAAGAACTTACGTCCTTGATTCGATCGAAATTGACATTGCCTGGAGGTCTTTTTTTCCCAAGTTGGGTTTTGGTTTCTATCTGTTAGACTGGTTTTTTATCCGGATGGCTTGCCATGGGTTTTCCAGTCTTGACAGCTCGTTTTTGGTTCACACAAGTTCGGGGGAGAATGTCACAGGATATGACTCTCTTCCGGTAGGTATTCCAATACCGTTACGACAGTCATTCTTCCTGTCCACACGTGTCAAGTAGCAACCACGGTAAGAACCCGTGATTGATCCTCTCACACAAGATGGCGTCGCACGTTGGTGCTCCTTCATCACCTTTGGGAATAGCCCACTCTTCTTCTTTAGCTCTTAAGCTTAGTCACCATGATATCCGTGTTCCTAGTAGTGGTCTCTTCTGGCTCTAGTTGCACAATCAATACCGGTCCTATTTGCTTGTGACAATTTCCACTATTTCGCTTCGTTTGCCTATCACCAGGCTTTTCCGTCCTTACACCAGGACCAGTACTATTCTTTTGCCTACCACCAGGCTTTTCCGTCCATACACCAGGACTGTTCGTTTGCCCACCACCGGGCTTTTCCATCCATACACCAGGACTGGGGTACTATTCATTTGCCCACCACCGGGCTTTTCCGTCCATACACCAGGACTGGGTACTATTCGTTTCCAGCTCCACGTCTAGTGGTGCCGTTTGGGCCAATTCCTTTTATGCAGACGGGGGCATTCCTCCCCAGCAGGGCCAATTTATTTATCGCCAGCATTCCTCGGCGATGGTTGTTGATATCCCAGGTGTCCTTACTGGGGGGCCAATTGTTATGCCGGCGTCCTCGGCAATTCATTATATCCGTATAGAATCTCTTTCCTTCTTTCTTCCCCCCCTTCGACGCTGCTGCCTTCGTAATTGCAGCGGAGAATAACTGTCTGATAAACCGTTAAAAGTAGCACGGCACGCTATGATTACGTAATATACAGACTAATCAGTACTACTGCGATAACATCAACTAATAATATAATTACATGGTACGGATACAAAACAAGGATAAAAAGATTGGTGAGAGAAGTGAGTGATCGTATAAGAGAATGAGACGTTCCGTGCTACGCGAAACGCTACAACTCATCTCTCCAACTACTTTGGGAGAATGAATACTGCTGCTCTATCCCTAGTGAGTTTTGAGATTGAGTATTCAATCTCATCCAGGATGAGATTGAATATTCAATCTCATCCATCGCCAGAAGCCGTTATCGCGTGTTTTTGTCGCGGTAAGAAATTGGCGGGAGGGTTGGACTGGGCCGGCCGACTCTCAGATTGCTGCGGTAGCTCTTTTATGTGCATGCACGTGAGCTACAAATACTAATTTTCAGGCAGATGAGATTGAATATTCAATCTCATCCACAAAAATAGCCCCCCAAAAACTCACTAGGGGTATGGAGGGAGTTCGTTTCCGTATTTTTACACGCCCATTTTTTTTCACAGCATGCACATCTCACAAATCGGCAACACAACACGACCATCATGTTGAGCCGCCAAGCCATTGCACAATCAAATAGGATTCTAACACATCATCAAGCCTTGATCTAAATCAGTTTTTCACCTAGAAAACGCTGATGTATTCGAGAGGTTACGAATTTGAGAACCTACAGACGTATCGTGGCTTTATGTAAGGCATCGATTTTTGGTCTATTTTGGTGGAGGTGGCAAATACCGTCGACGACGAAACACAATAAACGATTCACAAGGACCCCATGGCACTCACTTCATTATATTGACATTGGTTGTCGATATGGGTGGTCATAATGCCATGGTATCTGCCTCGGAATTGCTAATAGGCGCCATGTCTTGAGGGTGTAATAATTTTTTCTTTATGAACAGGGCATGAAACATGAATTGGAGGTAAGTATTCACCTATGCAAATACCATCGCTTTCTCCTGTCCAAACAACACTTTTTATGGTCCAGTTTCTATGTGATAACGCAAGATCAAAGCCGCTGTGGTCTTTATCTGCTTCAGCCTGTACATCTTAATCTCACATATCAACATGTTATAATCTCTTGAGAAGACAAGATATGTGCGTAGTGCTTGTGTAGAGGTTATGACTATTATGAAAATGTTATCACTAATGATTGGATTATTACATATAAACGATGTTTTCTATTCCTTGTTATTGTGTAGATTGTTGCATAAGTCAGTAGGAAGATACATCTTGCACTCTGGCTGCGTCAAATTCAAATAGACTATCTTTTCTTCTACTCAGCTGACAAACCTCCAAAGATGATATTGTTGCCACACCCTTCAGTACAATACTTCTCAAGTCTCATTTGTCCGCCTCAGTTTCAGATTGATGACTTCACCGGCGGTTGCCTTTTATTGTTTGTTTGTCCTTTTAGTTCTGCTTATTCCTAATAGAAGATGGCTCAAGCGTAGATGCTTCGCCCAGAACAGAGTGCCGCCTCTTAGCCTTCCCCGGTCATAATGCCATCTCATCACTACCTACATGATGGGCTATCAAATATCACTGTGCTGTAACCAATCCCAAGTGTATTGTTGTAATGCGTCCGTTCCCCTCTTCATTATTTGTGCTGTGTTTGTTTCTCTGCATCTAGCCAGCCAATGGCCGTGAATAAAGGCAACTCTGGATGGACCATATTGTCACCTTCCCTCGTGCAATCGAATAATATCGGTTTGTCGTGTTCTGTCGAAGACATTGTACCTATCTTCCCGGTTGCAAGACAACGCATTCGCTTCCTCAATAAATTGTTACTTCATTCCAGAACCTACCACATCATGTGCAACAATCTCTCTATATTTGGCCTGCCATGACAAAAGCTCCAACCACAACGCTTCTGTAGAGCATGTCTATTGTTTTGATGTAACCTATCACCATTTCAGTGCTGACATACCCACTTCATCCTTCCCACCTAAAGTGCCTATTTTATGTAATCATGGTGTCCGCGTAGGTGGGCCATGCCGACGGTTCTAGACGAATTGATCAGTAGCCGCATCATCCAATGTCGCCATATATCATAAATAGTGCCAGGTTGTCGAGTAATAGACAGTATTCAGGTCCCAAAGGTCATTGTTGCGTAGGGGGCCTATGCAGTTGTCGCTTTTTATGTAAATAACGGTCACTTTTGTAGGAGGAAACCAAGAAATAAGGTCTGAGAACTTGGAGACAAAATTCCTTCACACCATAGGGCCATATGGGTCCCCTGAGTTGTCCGCCGCCGGTTTATGGTGGTGCCGACCCCCATTCCGCTCCATACCATCGCCGCCACCATCGCCATGGTTATTGTGTTCAAAGTGAGCCGTTTTGAAAAGTGCTAGCAAAATGAGGGGGCCAAGGCGAGTTTAGTTTGATCGGGCTCCCCACTCCCCTCCGATTCTGCTACGCAGATTTCGGGCGTGTAAAAATCCGGAAAACGAACTCCCTCCATATATTCCAATGCCCGAGCCACAGGCACCGGCCATTCCGCATGCCAAACTCAGTGATGAATATGGAATGGCCGGTTGCTGTATGTCGTATGTATGTCGGGCAATGATTTTCGATAATAGAAAGGTGTGTATGCTATAGGAATTCCTACGTAGCTCACGTAGAAATCAGTATGCTAGAGCGGAAGCTCATCTTGGTGCACCTCCCCCCGACACCATAACGGCCCAGCTGCAGCAACTCACTCTTTTTTCTTGCTGTTATTGCTGGTTGCTGGTTGCTGGAAACTGGAAACTTTTGTCTCTCCATGGACCCACCAGGCAAGTCCCAACAAGCAGCGGCAGAGCCCCCACAGCGCCAATGGTGGCATTACCATTTTGAGTTGGCAGCTGCCTGCCTACCCAGCACCATTCAATCGTTTCCTCTTCTGCGGCGACAGGAAGGACTAGGAGCACGCCTTCGAATTATTTTGATTCTACTGGGAATTGCGATGATTTTTTCCAACATCATCCTACTTCCTGATATGGCCTCGGGAACGAATTCCAGTTTAGTCCGTAATTTAATAGATCTCCCGCAGCTGCAACCGCAAGCATCAACGAGTGGAAGCATAAGTACATTTCCGTACGGAGGAAGCAGGATTCCAAAAACTCTTATTTTTGTTGACACTCGATATCACAATATGACCCAATTCCCTCGCCTTGTGCAAGAAAATATCCAAAATACAATGAAAGTTTATTCGAGTCATTGGAACAAAGCAAACATTTCAGTTTGGTTTTTAGGTGATGAGCAATGCCAGCAAGTCATTGGAAAACAAAATTCTGATCTATTACATTTTTACCAAACTGAATCCTTTGGACCTTTTAAGTCAGACATTTGTCGCATAGCAGCTCTGAACGAACGCGGAGGTTATTACTTTGATAATGACATGGAAGTTGTTGAAGCCATGTCTCTACCAAATGCAACATTCATCACGGCAATTAACCCCAACAAAAATACAATATCGAACACATTCATTGCTGCAACCCCTAGGCATGTCATTTTCCATGAAGTAATCAATACTATGATCGACTACTACAAAAGAAATCGTCGTACTAATGAAAAAAATAATGTTGGGCCAATAACCTTGAGGGAAGGCTACGAGCAAGCAGCAAAGAAGTACTGTGGTGTTGCCAGTGGTATCAGATGTAACACCACCTGGTCTATTTTTGACTTGAGTCAGGTCAACTTGGACGATCATAAGGAACTCTATCCAACAGTAAGTCGCCGCAAGGGGTGGGGCTGCTGCTGTAACTATGTGATCCACGATGCACATCTTGAAAAGATTTATTTTTGGAGTCGATTCCTAGGGGCAGGGGGATCTTGTCGCTTTCGAGGAGGGAAGACGGCGGATGACATTGACTAGTAGTGTCCTGGGAGAACCCTGTCCACTTCAATTGTAATGTAGGCGTAGTATAATTAAAATTTTATGTTCAGTTTTCAGTTTAGGAAAGACTAACATTTCAGACCCTCACCCCAGCTATGGCTATACAGCGTCACTGCAAATGCAGCGATGTCATTTAAATATTGCATGCAGGAGCTTTTTGGCCATTCAGTCCATACCTTTTCCTGCGTATGATTTCTCCACTGGCCACATTCTGAAGTGAAATCGTCGCCTCGAACTGGGGCAATCAAATTAGGCTCCAAAATAATGAAATCATTCTGACCGTACGAGACCATTTGCTCTAGCTCCTTGCCTTGTTTCTTGAAATACTTCTTCACACACCGATTCAAAAATTTAGGACCTGTGTACCAGATTGGGCAACCCTTCCTCTTTGCATCGCCTTTCTGGCCTCTTGCCATGTTGAGACAAAACGCCCATAATGGATGTTGTTGATTTCTTGCATACCCCCATTCAAAACCAATAACTTGATCTTCGCGCCCTTGTAGCAGTATTTGCTGCAGATTCACTTGATTTCTGTCAAGGTTAAATAAGTGTTCGTGATTCCGAAGAGAAATGTAGTCCATATCTGCATACAACCCACCGTACTCTTTCAAATACAGTAGCCTAGACAAATCAGCAGATTGTATGCCAGATCTTCCCTCAAGCACATCCTCATAGCCTGTGCATTTGGCAAGTAACCTATTTTGCTCGTCATTCCAAAAGATAAAACGCCAATCAGGGTGTAAATCTATCCATGTTTGCCGTTGATATTTCCAACCCCATTGCCATGTTTGAGGATCGGAAGATTTATAAGACTGATGCATGGTGACCTTTGTGTCGGTGCTATTCTCCTGAGCTGGTGGTAAACACGAGCATTCGTTCCAACATTTCCATTCAAACATATTCACAAGCTTTTTGTTCTCATTGTGACCATGACTGTAGCCAGTGGATTCCTTGGCACTGTTACCTAACTGCGGCAAATCAAAATTGCTGTTGTGATCTCGCACTGAATTTCGGGCGAGAGGTTCCAATTTGAGCAGCGAAAGAATAGCAAAGCTTGTTGTGAAAAGAAGGGTCCATTGTAGATATAGGGGTCCTCTTCCTCTCCGCCTCTTCTCATGGGGTGGCACTGTTTCTTCTAGTGGATCCATCTCTCCATGCCCTGCTCTATCGCTATCGTACTACAAACTATCTCTGAGATTCAGGAGGTTGGCAGTGGCGAAGAGGTGGATATCCAATATGATGTAGGGGGCAAGGGCACGAGAAGGGGGGGACGGTTAGTTAGCTATTGTACACTCCCGTGATTTTCGTCCAAATGTAGCCAAATATTGATTGGCTATTCCACGACCGCCGAAGTTTTTTGCCCGCCAAAGTATGTATGAATTCCTACTTGAAAGTGAAAATCTTAAGTAGCCGAGTACCGCCTACCCTCACCTACGATTGCTAGCTTTTTGAAGGCACAACATCATCATAAGTACATAACAAAAAGCACTAATACAATACATAGCCTCCTCTACCGTTTTGTAGCCAGCACCTTATATTCCAGCACCTTATATTATTTAGCCTTTTTCTATATGTCACATCAGGCATCATTTTTTCCCGTACTAGAGAATGTCAGCACCTTATATTCAGATTTCCACGTGTCAGGACCTTATATCATTGGTTTCTTTTTCAACTAGAGAATGTCAGCACCTTATATTCAGAGTTTCTGGAACTGTTCTTGGGACAAAAGTTAATGGGTATGATCCATAGCTGTAATGGTTAGGATCCATAGCTGTCCGGACGATGACTGTTACGCCGTGGCGAAAATGATATTTGGAACGCATCTGCATTCGCACCATATTTGGGAGTTATCGTATCTTGGATCGGAAAGATGGGGGCATCGGTACTTCAGTACTTTACGAAACTAAACGGCATCAAATGAAACTATTGAGGTATGCACGTTACTATTGGCAACAAACAGTAAGGATATCCTTAAATGGAGGGAACTAGGATTTTGGAGGGAAACAAAACTCACGCATCACGCACGCACTCATCATCACTCATCAAACTTCAGCCATCACCATCGGTCATCACCATGACGGCTCACAAGTCGAGAATGAAATTAACCTAAGTATATTACTTAAACATCCCTTTGTTGGAACCGTTGGCTGATGCCACACTGTCTACAAATGAAAAATACTTCGTTAGTCGAGTAGTACGCTCAACAGTGATCTTTAGTGACCCGTGTACACCTTTGTTCCTTCTATACGATCATACGTAAATCCGCCGCGGTTGTGATGCTCCAAATCGACCGAAGACCTCCACAACATCGAAGTCCTCCTAGATCTACGCTACACTTCACGTTTGTCGTATCCGTATGCAATAGAAACGATCATAAGGCAAAAATGACTCCATCATTCATAGAAAGAAAATTTACCATGTTAGGCCGTACTTAAGATTGGAATGAATTCATCATTGCAAGAGTACGACACTGGTTCAGACTAGTACCAGTGCAATATTATTGTTCAGTGCAGTGTCATCTTTTTGGTTCATATTTGAACCAGTGTAGTAAGTTAATTAGAATCGTATTGGTTCAGAAAGGAACCATGAGGATAACGGGACAAGCACTAAGGAACATAGTGTTCCTATGTACATCGTACAAAGGGGAAAATGGGAAAAAAGAGGATGCGAACCCAAGTGTGTAAAACGGGGGCAAAGGTACATAGGAATTAATATTACCTTACCAGCAGTTTTACTATCAATGCGTCAACCCGATATCATACGATCCTGAAGAAGTGAACGTGGCCGAAGCGAGAGGTTTCACCCAATCTGGCGGAGGAAGTGGGAGAGGTAACGTTGCTGGGGATAAGACTCTTAAAGCTTGAACTAGCCGGAAACTGGTGCACTAAGGCACATCTATTCCTACTCGATTCCCGAAGTATTACTGAGAGAAGGGTCAGCCATTACGGCGTCGTCAAACTACACGGTGATTATTGTTTATTTCTAATCTTCGAGTGTGAGATGTCGACGTGTCATGGTCGACCTTCAACTCGTGGTGAGATAAAATCTTATCCCGCCAAAATATAAGCAGATGTCCTTCTCCCGAGGCAGATGGCTTCTCATCCGTGACGAATCAAAATAACGTAAATCCATATTCCCATAATTCCTAAATTCCATATTCCTGATAATGATGATAAAAGGCAGCGTTCCAAATTCTCATTTGAGAGAGAGAGGGAGTATTTTGTAGTACGATAGAGCAGGGCATGGAGAGATGGATCCACCAGAAGAAACAGTGCCACCCCATGAGAAGAGGCGAAGAGGAAGAGGACCCCTATGTCTACAACGGACCCTTCTTTTCACAACAAGCTTTGCTATTCTTTCGCTGCTCAAATTGGAACCTCTTGCCCGAAATTCATTGTTAGATCGCAACAGCAATTTTGATTTGCCGCACTTAGGTAACAAGGACGATGGAAGAACAAATCCCTACACAAGCGCTGCATTGGCACAAAATCCATATTTGGGGTGGCAACCCACTGATGTCTCCTCCCCACTTGGGTCGTCTTTTTCTTGGAGGCAATGTTTCAAGGCCGATCCTAAGTCGGACGGCAAAGATCAACCAGCTGGCTGTAGGGAAAATCCGAATGAACTTGGCGATGCTCCTACAGTGGACAAGAATTGGATTCCTGATGTTAAAATGATCAGAACTATGGCTATGTATGGAAAAGACAAAGATGGCAATCCCTTCCCTCCCCCATTATCTAATGAGTTATGTGAAAACATAGGAGTGACAGGTGGAAAGAATGGAGACTCAAATAAACAATGTCTGAATCAGGCTATGATTCGTAGAACTGCGCCGTTGACGTCCGAGACTGTTTCAATCACGCCTTCAAATCATTACGAAGCTCCAGCAAGTGTTCAAAAAGGAACTATTGATGTACCTGCACCGACTATAATGTGTCTTGTATATACTATGGCCGATGCGCACGCCAACCGGATACGTGCTATGCGGGATACATGGGCTGGAGGGTGCAATGGCTTTCTAGCATTCTCCACTGAATCTGACCCACGATTGCCAACAATATCTTTGGAGCATGAAGGTCCAGAAGCGTATGATAATATGTGGCAAAAAGTTCGCAGTATTTGGAGATTTGTTGGAACGAACTATTTGGAAGAGTTTGATTGGTAAGTACATGATTGTAAAGAATATTCTCTCACTGCAAACACATGCTCATCCATATTCTCATTTGAAAATAATTACAGGTTTTACATTGGTGGTGATGACTTATTTGTGATGCCACATAATTTGAAGACATATTTGGCATCACTGGTTTACAAAGATGGCACGGATCCAAAAACGAAGGAGTACTATGTTGGTAGGAGATTCAACATTGGCGGACATGATCCTTTTAACAGTGGTGGGTCAGGATATACCTTGTCTCAGGCGACATTGCAAAAATTTCTGGCCAATATGGATGATGCTCAGCACTGTTCAGCTCACGCGCGTACTTCCGAGGAAGATGTAATGATTGCCAGATGTCTGAAACACCTTGGTATACATTACACCGACACTCGTGATGCAAATGGCAGAGAAAGATTTCATCCATTCACTCCTGGTACGCATTTGAACTGGAAGCCACCAGGGCCTAAGGATCTGCGTTGGTACGAAGAATATAATAAAGAGTGGGGAGTGTTGCAGGGCAGGGATTGCTGTGCGCCGGACAGTGTAAGCTTCCATTACTTGAAGAAGGCCAGTATGGTTAGGCATATGCATGCTCTGATTGATTCTTGCGATGACAGTACCGAGTAAATGAACATTATTTCACTGCATGATGCCAGCATGATGCCATACCTCTCCACAGCCAGTACATCAAGGTCGTAATATCTTCCAACCTTCTGCGTTTACTTCTCTCCTCCTCCTCCTCCTCCTCCTCCTCCTTCTTGCGCATCCTCTTCTTGTATTGCAGATCAGCCACCTTCAAAGAAAGTAGAACCCCCAGCTTTCGTCTGTGTTCCTCTGAGCCTGAGAAGGAGTTTGCTTGTTCTCGCTGCCGCCACTCTTCCTATTACTATTAGTCTTCTTCGTCGTCTTCTTCGGTGTCTTCTTCAGAGTCTTCTTCTTCGGAGTCTTCTTCTTCGTCGTTTTCATCTTCTTCTTGTCTCCTCATCCTCGGGATTCCTTCCCTCCTTCTCCTCTACGACACTGTTGTCTTCGTCGTCGGAAGATGTATAGCCTCCAATGTGAGCAAAAAAGCAGATTTACGAGAAAGCAGTAATGAAAGAGCAATTATGTTGATCTATTCCTATTCCAATGCTCCTTGCGATCAAATAAGCCCCCAGCTTACTCATGCAGCACACACAAACCCCCATCATCTCATTCAACAAGTCTTAGAATAGCAACAAGTGGTCGTGTTGACCAATATCCGTGTCGTATCCCTCAATGGAGGAAGGTAGACACCAGCGACAGGCTTCTCCGTCAACTCTTCATAGTAAATGTGTAGAAGGCGGGTGTTTTCACGGGTGTACATGATGCGCTGGGCAAGTTCTGAATCCATGCTGGACCTCCTAATGGATAGTACTTGAGATACACGACTCCAAATTCTCTCCGAAGCTGCGGAGGTGGCAGGAATGGCAAGGAAAGCTCGAGAAAATTTGGCAAGTGTTGGAAACTTGTACTCATTCACACTCCACCATGCCAATGGGTCATTGAAATCTCCGTCAGAATTCTGAGATTTTCAGATTTCGTGCACTTTTTCGTCGTGCAGGTTTCGTGCATTTTTTTACA
Source organism: Skeletonema tropicum (assembly GCA_037178625.1). NCBI lineage: Eukaryota > Bacillariophyta > Thalassiosirophyceae > Thalassiosirales > Thalassiosiraceae > Skeletonema > Skeletonema tropicum. The sequence goes on along the minus strand of CM074131.1, from coordinate 1,520,520 downwards.
GTTACACGTTGCACGACGCAGCAGAAATCCAAGCGCCAACTTGTGTAATGGCAATGGCGATGGCTTGAGAAAGCAATCAACCAGTGATACATACTCCTACTAATTGGAGAAGCAACACCTGTGGTACCCCCAGTACGTCGCGCAGATAGGATCTTCTGCTGCTCCGCTCACTTGGAATAAGTCCCATGGACACGCAGCAAAAAAGAGACTCCTACAATATTATTATTAGAACAGCTCTACAACCTTCTACAACAATGAACCCTGAGAATAGGGCAAATAAGTACGTAGGAATTCCATACATGCCTGTCCCCCGTTTTTTTTTGGTTCCGACGATCTCCACTTTTTGCTCTCCACCGCCGCAGCCACAAAGATCCGCCCTCCCGTAGTATCATATTACCACCCATACCATAGGGCACACACAACGCATAATAACTTGATAACATACTGTCCCCTACAGAATTTTCCGTAGAATTCAACGGCGGCCGCCGATTTGTTACGTTTGCAGCGGTTTTATTTACATATCGTCATAAAGCTGACGGTGCTTTTTCTTATCATCATCGCATCTTTCATCATGGTTTCGACCAAACAATTGTCTCCCAAGACTCCGAAGGTAGGAAAGAAGCGCCGATCAACAAAAGTTACTCCCTCTCCTGTGGCAGTGAAAAAGAAAAAGAATGCATGTGACTGCAATTGGAAAGATTGCGCTAAACTTCTGGCAATTTTTAACAAAAACAAACACCCTGACTTTGCTGGCAGATGCATCAATATTGAAGTGTCCGACACAGTCAATGCATTGAATTTTATTAATTGTGCATGTAAAAACCTTGGTATTTCCGTATCCGACTACAAAGAACTAAAACAGAAAGCAACAGATGACTCTAATATGAAACGGACACGTGCAACACACACGGAGGGAGGGAGGAGATAAAATTACAAAAGGATGTTGCAAAGTCACAAAAGAAAGCTGTGCAGAAAAGTATCAAAAGAACGACGGCCAAGCATGCTGAGGATGTTGCAAACATTGCGGTGGAACTGCAGGAATCCACAATTTTGCAAGAAGCAAAGGAGATCGTCTTGAACGCTGGTGGTCTGTCAAGGTTAACACTATTTAGTGACCGATTTCACAACAAAAACAAACATGCAGCAAAGGTTCTGTTTGGGTATGAAAGTTGGGACGAAACAAAGCAATACTTGCGTGTTCACTTCCCGAAGGAGATTGAAGCCGACTTCAACATGGATAACATCATATTCACAACTAACAGGAAGAGGAAGAAGTCAAAGGAAAAGTCAAACCAGTTCAAGATGCCAAATCTTCATCAGTTTGAGAAGGCTCTTATCTGCCGAATGTTCCTTCACCGTATCAGTGACCAACAAATGATTGCATTGATGTTGGCTCGCCACCGAACGACTATTAGCAATATACTGTACGAGTGGGGACCAAAGTGGGGTGAAGTAGGAGATGATTTATGCAATCTTGACATTACTGAGGAATATCTTGAAGTCGAGCTTCCCAATAAATTAGTTGAGAATGGATACCCAAAAGTTGTTATGATTGATGGAAAGGATGTTACTATTGGCACAAAAGTTAATGATGGCACCGCAAGTAGAGTCACTTTCAGCTCCAAGACGGACTGTGATGCAGCCCGATGTTTGACTTGGTCCACAGCTGCGGGACTTGTATTTGAACATACGCCATTGTTTGGGGCCCGTGCATCAGAAACAAAGCTACAGCGTCTCTGGGGATCACTCGGACGTAAGTGTGCACCAGTGGAGGAGTGGAAAGATATTGCCAAGCAACGGGACGAACTGTCAATTGTTCCAAATGAAGATAGGCATTACAATGCGTTAAATAATGTCCTCAAGTATGAAGATTTCAAAAGCCTCATTGATGAAGTTTGCAATGAATTGCTTGGTGACGAAGATGCGCCACACGACGATGTGTTGATTACTGGGAATGCAACAGGTTTGGATCGGCTTGGTCTTCTAAAAACTTTGGAGTGCGACGAGAATGAAGCAGAAAACGGTGACAAAGATGCAACAAATGAAAACGAGAGTACTGCGTTAGTGACTGATGCAGTAGAATGGTTCAAACAACGCAAGGCAATGAACTTGGCAGAAGAGAAGGAGAAAGAGAAGGGTGGTAAGAAACGTGCACCACTCCTCAGTCCGGAACGTCTACGAGAACAACATGAGGCTATTTTGAGAGCTGGTGCAAATGAGAGTGGGTTACGTAAACTGCGGCAGCTGGAGCGCCATGAGAGGCTTCACCGCTGTTACGAAGATGGCAAACTTCGTAAGTGCTTGCTTTCATACTTTTTACTTGCGGCAAAAGAGGACCGTCACAAGTTACTTCGTTGGATGGGGAGTGAGATGATTGATCATGACAAAGTTGCTATGCCAACATTGGAGGAGCTCCCCACAATTTGGTTGCGGCTAGCGAAGATTCCAAAGGAGTATAAGATCTTGGCCGATAAGGGTTTTGCTGATACAGATCGTGACTACCCAAATTTCAACACTGTAGAGACGCCTACAAAGCTTGCTGCAACCAAAGCGTATCGGAAGGCACCAGAGCATATCAAACGTGACAGGCCATTGACTAGCTCTCGTTTCTCCGCAGAGACAGTCTTCAGTAGAGTGTACAGTGAAGATATTTTGAATGGAAAGATTCCATACTACTTGATACCTCTCTTACCATATGCACATTCCCTGGCACATGGCGAGGCGAATCTAGATCAACCATTTCGTACACCAGGTGATAACTCGATCGTTGCGGAGGAGTACTGGCCCAAAAACAAGAAGAGTCGTAAATCATAAATGTTATATTAATCATTTCGCTTTCGTTTATTACCTGCTTGCCTCTTAGTTTGAGCTTGCTGCCTATTAAAAATATCTAATGCATGCAAGTTCTCAATCAATACTGGTTCAGCTTGTACAAGCTTTGGAGACACAGGATATCCTGTCTCAAATTCCTTCTGTGAAGCACTACGCTGCACTAATGCTAGCACCAAGAGGAAAGCAATCATATGCGAGCAAAAGAGTGATCCATCTTCGCAACTGCATGTTGACAGTGGGGATGATAGAAAGTCCCCGTCCTTCTTATCTTCAAAGACGGCATGGATGGTATGGATGACAGGTCGGACAGAACTCAGAGCTTCGCAGCGCAATAGCAGGCAGCAAGATGAATTGTCTATTTTGGATGTCACATTGCAACATTGGATAGAGCGTGGATTGATGTTTCCTCCTTTCAAGAGTAGTATTGCTCGTGATCTCATTCCTGGAAGGGCTCCATCCAACTTCTCTTCCATGTAGCTGTCACTTACATCTCTAACGAGTTTTGCAATTGTGTAGTAGTCTTTGTCCCAAGAGTCAAACTTATTGTTAGCAATTCGTGCCTCTAACGCCTCAAATCCGTTGTACTTTCCCATTAGAAACTTGATACTAGGAGGAAGCACAGGTTTGTTGTTAGCTAATGCCCACCGTACATTCCGCTCGATAATTGATCTCGACTCCTTCTGAAGTGTTTTAATCCCTCTTGACTGCAGCCAAAGTATTAGACACAATCGCGGTTGTGCTTCAAGTGGAACCTTTTCAAAGTCAAGGCGGGCAAATGTTGGAAGCGGCTCACTTGTTGCAACAGTTGCATTATCAGCAGCAGAATAACAGGGGCCACACTCCTCATCAACTGGCTTCCCAGTCAATGGTACGACATTGCGTACATGGTAAACGTCATCGTATTGATGCGGGGTGATGGCAGCATCTCTGTCGAAGGCGATTTGAAGATATGATTCTAAATCGTTACGCAACTTCTCTCTATTCTTTATTGGCGGCGCTTTCCCGTCAAATACGTAGCAGGGTATTACTCCTGCATCAATCACCAGGTCGTGAAACTCTTGCACGTAGTCTAATATATCCGGAGATGCATAAGTTGGTTCGTTTGTTGAAGTCAGTTTCGTCAGCTCCTTGCCGTTTACCTTGTTCAATATGATTGCAGCATCGAAGGCAACTCTTTTCCCTTTCAAAATAGATAATGCTTGGTGTGGTTTGCTGCTAAAGCCACCCAAAGCATGCACCCAGAGGTGACGGACTGTCATCGGCGTGGAATAAATTAATTATCACGCACCGTCAGCTTTATGACGATACGTAAATAAAACCGCTGCAAACGTAACAAATCGGCGGCCACCGTTGAATTCTACGGAAAATTCTGTAGGGGACAGTATGTTATCAAGTTATTATGCGTTGTGTGTGCCCTATGGTATGGTTGGTAGTATGATACTACGGGAGGGCGGATCTTTTGTGGCTACGGTGGTGGAGAGCAAAAAGTTGAGATCGTCGGAACCAAAAAAAAACGGGGGACAGGCTTTACGTAGGGATTCTCACGGTTCATACTTAAACTGACTGGGACAGACCACTCATATCATGCCGTTTGTTTTTCGTCTATGTACGAGAGGTACTGTAGATTACAAGTACGTACAGTTAGCTAGTAGCAAAATGTCAGAAGGCTTGCCGCACTCTCTTTTGTACAAACATTTATGACAATGCCAACGGCTCTTACACATCGAGCCAGCATCAAACACTGCACACATAATTCGCCGACGTCAATCCTGTCTGTGCGTCAATATGGCGGTCACACCCGAGCCATGTCCGATGGGGGTCTGGATGACAGAGAAAGATGCCATGGAGCATCATAGCATCAGCGCAAGGGATGAGACTTTACAGAAACGAAGCATCCCCGGGGAATATGCACTTTGAATTTGGTCGAGATGTAGGTGCTCCTATGCCCTACAAACAGCACCGATTTGTCTACATATCGCCAGAGGGCACCGAAGCGCACTTCGGTGACATAACGTTACCGTTACTGATTTGGTCAAGAATGTGTCATTACTTTAGCAACAACACACAACACTATCCAAACTGATGCCGCCGCCGATGATAAAGACACCACCACCTTCCGTCAACATTTCGAAGTTTATACAATTGAAAGCAACTCCTGCCAATATCACTGCCGCTTTTGAGAAGGGAGTAATGAAGCGCTCTAACTTCCATTCTTGTGATGCACAACTCATCCATCCACTCCAAATTTGTATCATCGTGTCAGTCCCCCTCGATGATTTTCCGGCAAGATGCAATAGAGGAAGTGTACCAAGTTATTCTTCGGAAGATGATCCACTCTAGGTTTGCAGTTGTATTTCGTCGGTGGAAGGAACAACATTGTCAAAAGCATGACATGTCTCTGCGATCAAATTTGAAAGCATGCGTGGACAGGAACAAGAAGAGCAAAGAGACCAAACAACCGGCAACCCCACATCCCGCAGGCGTTGAGAGGAAGCTAAGCAACGATACTAAGAGACCAGCAACACCGCATCCTTGCTGTTGTCTCTAATTAATCCTCTCTGAGAGCCTATTGCACGTCACGTTGATTCGCCATCGTCGATTTTTTATGGTTTTATTTTGACTGATGCTCGATAGTCACGCGTGATTCATAACGTGATTGATTGTTGATCGCGTGACGATAAACACCTGATTTGCGTACGATCAATCAATCAATCACGCGATCAAAACGACTGCGTGATCACGCTCGTCTCACTCAGCTACTTACAACTTACTCCGCTCGCTACTGGCGGGAACCAAATGGTACCGTCGCCGCGGTACCATTTAGCAATTTTCACGCACAAAACACTAACAACATGAAAAGAGTCATAAAAATGGCCATGATACTCGACAAAAATACATAAAGTAAGCTAAACATAACATCCCAAACATTATAAATACATTATTTGTTGCATAAGAAACTATAATTCGTCGATATGGAGCACCTAGCGACAAATTTGAACTCAATAACTGCGATTTCGATCTAGAGTTACGCATGCCTAATACCTACCTGCATACCGTAGACTCTTTGCTGCTGTGCGAGCATACTACATATAACGTTGACCAGTGGTTCTATCGAAAGCTATTAGTCTTTACTATCATATTATGCTCGGGGGTTGGGTTGGGGGGGCGACATGGAGGCGCAGAACCAACACATAAGGGTGTAGAATCATGTTTGTTGTGTTTTGTTAGTGTACCATTTTTGTCGAGGTACGATTTAGTTCCCGCCTTTAGCTCGAACTTTGTTTGATATCGGCACCGTTTGGTAGATGGGAATGCGTCCAAATGGAACTCATCGCGTAACCGAGAAAGAAACGGACGTAGACAGACCGGACTGAAAACGGGAAACGGGACTTTCAACCTCTTTCAACCAAAACCGCCGCGTCCGCGATCATCGATCATTCCTCCTACCTCCCAAAAAATAAAAGCCTCCGTCCGTCATACAAAATGATACACAAGATGATGCTCTTCTCCTACAGGTAATGATTGCAAAACACAACGTTAAATGAACCCAAAACATAGTGACAAAACCCATTTTTTACGCTGAATCGAATGATGAAGTCGGAAGCCTTCAATCTTCTAAGTCCACAGACGTATTTGCGCCACAATAGTGGCATCAATTCTTCCGTATAATTCGTCACATAATTGTTTGGCACCACATAGGAGAGGTAAAAATAATAATTTCATAGACCCAAAACATAGTTATAAGACCCATTTTTCATGCTGAATCGAATGATGAAGTTGGAAGCCTTCAATCTTCTAAGTCCACAGACGTATTTGCGCCACAATAGTGGCATCAATTCTTCCGTGTTCCATGTTAAAGTGGGGGGGGGGGAGTAAGAGTAATGTAATCATAGTAGGTAGGAAGAAGTATATAACTCTCGTTCTACTAAGTGATAACTTATCCAGTAGTTCGATACACGTAGCTTGCAGAACCAAATCAATGTTGAAGTGGGGGGGGGAGTAATGTAATCATAGTAGGTAGGAAGAAGTATATAACTCACGTTCTACTAAGTGATAACTTATCCAGTAGTTTGATACACGTAGCTTGCAGAGCCAGCAATGACAGCCCCAAATGTTTTTTAAACAATAAAATAAAAGATATCTATATGACATAACAATACTTGCAAGGCTCAAGAAGAATCAGGCCTCAAGCCATTGGCTTGGTCTCTTTCTTGACTGGTTCCCTTTAGGAGGACTAGTCACCTTTTTGAGTCTGCTATCAATCTTCTTCTTGCTCAGCTTTTTTCCATCAACTAGACCAACCAACTCTTGTTTGCAGGCAAGTAATGTCTCGCTCACTACTTTAATGCCTCTTTTCCCAGTTTCTTCTGCCATTCGACAGATCACCTCAAAAGGATACTTGAATCTAAGATACGGTGTGCTGCCTGAGTTGGGAGGTGCTGGTGTTGCAACTTCATCATCTTCAGTTGTTGTTGAATCGTTGAAGAAGTTCAAAAATCTACGTTGACAATGGGCAAAATGCTTGGCCATTACTGCGATCCCATCATCTCCAGCACTCTCTGCAAAGTTGCATATATCGCCATAACGAGCCCGAAAAGCTTCAGTCAAATCAACTTTGTTGTCTGACTCGGACAACTCAACATCAACTTTACCTATCAACATTTCTGAATCATTGCGGCAATTGTCACTACGGCTCTGGCTTGGAACAACATAAGTGCTAGAATGATGTAACATTTTGGCTGCTCCAAAAGCAAAAGTGGGCAACGGCTGGTCTCCAAAAGTGGGACCATTTTGACTGTGCAAGTCAGTTGTAGATGTTGTACGACTGCTGAGTGCAGTTGGTGCTACACTTGATGATTTCACAGGAACACAGCAAACTGAATCACCAGGTATGTTACGGAGTCTCGTGGAATTCTCGTGCCAAAATGTATTGGAGCCCCTGAGATATCAAAATCCAATTTGGCTTAGTCACATTTGACTAAAAATGTATCCTCTGCTTCACGAAACTGGAAGTAATCATCAGAGAATACACTCTCAGCCGATAACTTTTCGTTGCAAAACGTACTAAATTCTCGCACAGTTCGTTCTCTATCGTCTGCTTTGCCAAAAGTTGAATTTACATCTGAGGCTGCTTTCTTGGACTTTTCATCCTCACGGACATTTGCAAGATCAACTATCTTCCTTGCAGCAACGCACAAGTCGTCATCTGGTCTTGGGCCAAGAGCAGCCTTCTTCAAACCTCTATGATATCCTTCGTTTCCACTGGTTGTTACGTTTCCCTTGTGACCACGCGTATTGAATTCAGACTCAAACAGTTTGTGGCGGTAATTCTTAAATGAGCTTGTAATAAACTCCAATATAAGAATAATCTCAACACGATCAATTGCGTCACCGGGGTGAAGTTTTGGCATGGCAACTCCGAAGAACCAATCGTATGCCCACTGCGATTTCGATGGCATAAACGCCCAAGCTACAGGAAACACCTTCTCATTTTGATCTTTGCCTAGTAATGTGTACAGGGGCCGCTTTTCTGAGTTAGTACCCTCGGTATCGTCACCCGTTACAAACTCTGGAAAGATATCAAACTTTCTTCTTTGATTGTCGGACGTGAATGCAACGGCAAGCATTAGTTCCCCTGTTCCTGTGTGAATCAATTCCTTCCGCCCTTTCAGACCCTGGGCGTAGATGGCAGGAGAATCGGTATTATCTCCAAGCAATTCCGTCCCCAGCTGTTCAACCGCAAGAGCACTATTTCGTTTGTCTTTCTTCTCCTTCACTGTTAATAAATTAGTCGTCGGATCTGCGAAAAGAACAGTGCATGATATCCCGTCCGTAGTTGTGAGGTAATGCAGGAGACGGTGACAGGATGTGGTGTCATTATGGTCTGCTCCGTATTGTTTACTCTCCTGCTTCTTTTTCATACGATGAACCTGCTGCCATGAAGGTGTTTCTCCCGTTCGCGTTCTGATGAGACTCTGTGTTGCTGCTGTTGAGATGTGACTTTGCATTGAATCTTTAGCAATCTCCTGCTCCTGTTCCGCTGGAGAAATGCAATTTTTTGTTTCCAATTTAATGTCTGCAGGATCGATCGGTGGATGGCCACAATGCCCCCTATTCCCTCTCTGAATGTTTGGTATAAACCAGCGGCTGCGTTTCTCATCCCAATATATTGTGAAATGGAAAGGGCACCTCGTATCATTTCCATCCTCGCCATTGACAGGCTTTGCACTTTTCTTTTTGATAGCCTTTGGAGCTTTGTTACTCTTGGCGGTCCTCTTCTGCTTTCTATTATGTGCTAGATTCTTCTCTTCCGAATGAAACGTTCCTCTCTGCAACACTTCACTTGAATACAACCATTCTCATTCTCCATTTTTCTGTATTTGCAATTAACCGTAAATCCTCCGGCACGGCATGCAGCCTTAATTTCTGGGACGATTTCTGTCTCGCGAAATTCCTTGGTATTCTTGCTAAAGATTTCGGCAAACCAATAACAATTGTCATTGTCCCTTTTCTCTGGTTCCGGCACATTGTGACCACCACTACCAAGAAGTGTTTCGGCAATGTCGATTTGAAGTATTACATCACTTGTCAATGATTCTGCGACGTTATTGAGAATGGGAGGACATGTCCAATTTTTTAAGTCTTCCTGTAGCCGAATCAAGTCTTGCAGCGACTGCTCATAACTCCTCTTGCTTTCGTCTCCGGCACTTAGTCGAGCTGATTGTCCCTCTGACTGGGAAAGGGCCTGTTCCAACACCTCATAAACATTGCCATCAAAGCCGCCACGGGCTGCTGCTGGTGGGTGGTGGATTGGCTGGACCCATATTAATATTACGAGCTGTGGCGGTGCTGGTGTCATTATGATTTCTGGCTCCTATCGTTGGCTCAGTATTATCGACCGCCATTGTCTGCGTTGCCTCAGTATCAAAGGCTGCCATTCTGCCTTGGAATAATTATTTATGAGTAACAATGACACAAGATAGAAGTCGGTGGTGTGGTGGTGGGTGGCGGTCTGTGGCGGTGAGTTTCCTCTAGATTTTAGTTTTATTTATTAGTAGTCTCAGGTACTGTGGGAATACGTGGCAATGATACCACGCTTTCAGAAAAGAGAATGCGGTAAGTGCCACCGTTTCCTGTCTCGATTACGCGATATCTTCCATTTGGACGCATTCCCATCTACCAAACGGTGCCGATATCAAACAACCCAATATAAAGGCCGTGCATCCCGCCAAAATCTTCACTTTTTGCACCCGGAGCCTTTTTTCAATTTTTTTTGTTAGTGAAATGCTCTAGCTTTGGGCCACAATGGCCAAAATTATATTTCGGAGATTTGCCGAATATGCTTTTCCAGTACTTTTGTCGACCATAATGGGGGTTCTATACATGTGTTGACTGGCCGATCACGGGAACCTGGGGTTGACAGTGGCTGCTTTTTGTTAGCAGCCGATTTGTCGAGAGCTTGCCAGGAATTTCAAGTCGTGGTTCTCAAAAATCTAGCGTTGAGGTGCGTTGAGGTTGATTTCTGATGGCCTGTTCCGTCAAAAACTTGCGCCAACGTCAAAACTTGCTGCCACCGCCACGAGTGACATGCTGCTTGGCGGCGCACCGTGTCAGATGGCCGATCCGTGGCGTCGGCGGCAAGTTTTGACGGAACAGGCCATCAGAAATCAACCTCAACGCACCTCAACGCTAGATTTTTGAGAACCACGACTTGAAACTCCTGGCAAGCTCTTGACAAATCTCTCAGCAAGACGTGTCAACCCCAGGTTCCCGTGGGCCGATAATTCCAATGCTCCGCTGAGAAATGCATGTGAGAGTCCACTAGCTTTTTGCTGCACAAATTTGGTAGTGTTGAAAAATTTCTAAGGGAGAAATTTCAGCACTGAAACTTACTGGAAAATTTCAGGGTGAAATTGTTGATAAATTTGGCCAAAATTGAAATTCTCAAAAGTTCTGGCGGGAAGGCCAATATCGCTCCAATATCGCTAACACGAAAAACCAAAAACTGATCCCAGCGGATAGAAGGTTGGCTTACTCGATGAGCATCACTTGATGGCTTTCCTCTGTGACCCCAAGTCTCGTGCCTGGAGGAATGTATTCCACCTGCAGACAAACAAGGCCGCACTTGTGAGAAAGATGATTGAGTGGTATGTGGCCTTGGGTGTTGATGGTTTGGACGAGATGCAGAAGAGAGTGCTCAAGGATTTCGAGAACTTTGATACTCAGTCGAATGACTGGTATCATTCTTTTGCAGATCCACTTCAGCTGGTTCCATCTTCTGAGGAACTGGAAAAGAGTAACAAGTCTTTCAGTATCAAAGAAGTGGTAAAGTATGCAAGAGGACTGGTGCTATTTCTGGACGCTTGGGGTGGTATGAGTGTTACGCAGGAACAAAGCCTCTACTGTCCATGGGAACGGTGGGGTCTATGGATTGCGAACGTCGGGCCAAACCTTTGAAGCACACCATTCTTACTAAGGTCCGGAATAGGATGAAGGATGGCACTGGAATTGCCCTTCTTCGAAGATATGAAAACCTTCATCATATCGTGCATGCGAAGAAGGTGCTTGGGAAGAGGATTTCTGAGACGCTTTGAGAGTGTGGTGGCTGGTTGGATTGTGAGTGTTTGTACAAGAGAAATTGTGTGGTCTTAAGTTTAGAATAAGCTGTAGTGAAATTTGTTTTTGAAGTTCCCTTGAATTTCCTGAAACTTCACCCTGTAACTTTCACAAATCTCAGAAAGGGTGAAATTTTTCAACACTAAAATTTGGCAGGCCATCAGCCATCAAAGCTAGTACCAAGCTAGAGAGCACCTTCAAATGCATATCTCGACGAAAATATAAGGCTTCACAACCTGCCCCTCAGTATATATACTCACATAATAGTCACCTAAAGGATAGTAGCTCGGGACAAGCATGTATACCACTTCCCTGAAACTTAATTTTGGCCCCCATGGCCCAAAGCTAGAGCAGTTCACTAACAAAAAAATTGCGGGAAATGCTCCGGGTGCAAAAAACCGACGCGCACACGCTGTAGTCCTCGGAACAGAGATCTTCGAATTTTTATCCCAAAATATTTTTTTGCGCGAGGGTTTTAATTTTGGAGGGACGGCCGGAGTTATAGGTGTGTCGGCCATCTATGATCAAGTCAAGTAGAAGCGGGACAGGATAGAAGTAAGTATTATCCAATAACCTTAGTGAACTAAAGAACGCGAAACTGAGAGTTGTCTCTCAGCGTCATGAACCGCAGAGCATCGCAGCAACCAACGATAACTCTGATAAACTTGGGGGGGGAATCGCCCAACTCGATTACCTATCTTTTGAAGTATCAAGATCAGTTACGTCTCTGATCAGGACATTCTTTGAAGGGATTTGCCGAACCTACTGGAGATACCTGTTCCGTTCCAGGGCCTCGCCCAGTCTCCAGTAACTTGCACTTCATAAGACTGAAAGTAAGCATGAGTGCAAATGTCCACTACTGGTACTGGGGCGAGGGTAGGAAACGTTGATAGAATATCTTCCTTCCGAGACCTCGTTAAAAGGCTCCGAGTCACATGTCCAATATCATCAAACCCCCCTCAAGTCCACCCAAAGCGATGGCAATTGCTTGAGGGACGTAGCAGACCGTAGATGAACCAAACAGATCAAGGCATTGAGAACATTTCCCAATACATCGATGCCTGTTGTCCACAGTCTATATGTCACCGTTTCTACCAACACACGCAACATCCATGATATCCCTGTTCGTATCCTATCCAAACCCCCCTCAAAGCTCCCGTCAAAAGACGGTTGCGTGTGGACACTGCGATCGGAGCACATGTCGAAAGACACGGCGGTGGAAATGCCCCGGTTCCCCCGAGACTTTGGAGGGACGTCGTAGTGCTTGACGTCAAGCAGCGGCACCAGAAGGATAATGACGGAAAAGAACCCAGTGACTTCCAATGTAGGAGCAACACCATCTGTGTGATTCACCGAAAAATCTTTAATTTTAATGATCAAATCTCTGCGGGGCTGCAGCTCTAATCGAATGATCAACTTCGTCAGTTGTGCAGGCAGCAGAGACCCGAGCCGATGAATTTGCTTACAAACACAGACAGCAACTAAAAGTTGCTCACAAACAAAGGTTGTAAGCTTGTTGGCTCATTCCTGTCTTCCAGCCAAATCTTGCACTCGCTCTCGCGGCATCTTGCCTTGTCCACAAATATTGTGGACAGACCGAAGTACAAATTTCCAGCTGCTGTTCCTGTCTTCACGTTGGCTTTCTCATCTCTCTTCTCCACACCGACTTAACTTGGAGGCGTACGAGATGAGATCCGTGATTTCTTTCCGCCAAACCATCAACGCGCCATTTTCATTTATAATTTTTTTGCGACTCTCACTAAGGATCTCAAAACCGAGGCCTACAGCGTGGTGCATGGTGATGATGTGCTCGATGATCGTTGGCGCCACTTTGGTACCGCTTCTTGGACGATTCCTACGTTTTCTGCGACAATCTAGGGACAATCCACACCTTTTCGACGAAGTATGCCAGGATCGCAGCTGCGGCCAAGAACAACGATATTCTACGGGTACTGCGGAAGATACAGTCTCGCTCCAAACTGGTTCACAGACTGTCTCACGTTAAGGCACATCAGGACGACATAGTGGGCTACGATGCATTGTCGATAGAGGCACAGCTCAATGTTATCTGTGATGACAGAGCCAAACGGGCTTTGCGGCGGGCAGTGAATACGACGGCAGCCCACCCTGGCAACGCTATCGCTACCTCTCGAGTCAGCGGTGGTAATTATCGGCAATGAGAAGCAAACCGCGGATATGGCCAAAGAACTCCGTTACTACATTGGCAAAGAAAGAGCAAAACAGTTCTACTCCGATGAAGGACTCATGTCACCCTCTATCTTCGACACCGTGGCATGGGAGCCCCTGCGGGATCTTCTAGGGCGTCGGCCTCAGATGTTCAGACTTTGGTACGCCAAGCAGTGTTCTGGTTTCTGCGGCACTGGCCAAATGATTACTAGATGGGACAAGGAAGCCTCAGCGTTGTGTCCCAACTGCGGGTGTTACGAAACGGCTGACCACCTGAATCGGTGTACAAGTGACATTAGACGGGGATTACTCAGCGACTGCATTGAGAATTTATTGGACTGGATGAGAGACCACCACACCCACCCCGACCTAATGATTTGGATCCCAAGGTTTATTGCAGCCCAAGGCAAGCGATTGTTTGTGGACCTGCCGGACAAGTATGGCGACAGTATGTCCCAGGAAACGAGACAAGTTGGTAATAGTTTGGATAGAATCGGATGGAGACATTTCACGGAGGGAAAAGTGTCCGTCGGGCTTCTACAACTGCAACAAAATTATCTTCTGGGCATGCGGCTCCGGCTGACCATCGACAGTTGGACGAAGGGCTTCCTGGACCAGCTACTCTCCCTCACGCACACCCAATGGATTTGCAGGAACCTCACCAAACACCACAAAACCAAAGGCACGAAGGTCCTGGCTTCGAGGGAACAAATCCAGAAAGAGATAGAGCACCAACTTAGTTTAGGAACTGACGGCCTGCCGGAAGAAGCTAGATGTCTGCTGGAAATCCAACCGGAGGAACTTTTTGCCAAGAGCACTGAGCAACAACAGTATTGGTTGAATGCGGCGGTGGCGAGTAGAGAAGCGGCCGGAGACCTCACGGGAGGTAGACTGGACAATGAAAATCCGTCGATGGCTCAACCAAGGACCGCTCCACAGGAAACAGACGTGACAGCAGCCACTAGCACCGACAAGACGACTGCCACGAAGGCTCCTTTGCGTTTTGCCCCTATCTTTCAGCAGCAACTTCGGGCAGAAGCTCGGGCCTCCTCCACCCGGCAGAGGCCAAGGCTACCGCCAGACCTAGGGACGCAACGCACCGATTGTCTGGAGCTGCTACGACGTAATACGGATGAAGAGACAAGGACATTCTCCCCAAGGGACCTCTTCAGAGCGGTCCCCGAGACTTTCACCCTTGACATGGCAGGAGGAGATAAGGTTCACCGGGAAGCAATGCTCTCACTGCGACCACCACAATGGCTAAACGACGAAATCATCAACAGTTTCCTCCGCAGGGTTCTCTTTCCAAAGGTGAACTCCCAACGGGTCTACTTCTTCACCTCCTTCATGTCAGCACTCCTTCAGACTGGGACAGACGGGCAATCAATACCCATCTACAACTACAACAATGTGCGCTCCTGGGGCAATACGTTGAGACGGAAGAACGGGATCTTGGGGGTGCGGGAGATATACGTGCCGATTAACCGGGGTAATCGCCATTGGTTGCTCCTCAGAGCCGACACCGTCCTCAAGGAGATTAAACTGTGGGATTCCCAGGGCAGGAAGGAGTATAACCAGCGGTACCTAAGGGCTATGCTGCAGTATCTCAAGGATAAGTATCGAGAAATACATGGGGAGGCGAACGCTGATTGGGACAACTCTTGGCGACTCATCGATGACTCAATGAACTCTCCACGGCAGACCAACGGATATGATTGTGGTCTCTTTGTCCTCGTCAACGCAACCCTACTGGCACAAAACATCCCTCTGTGCGAGAATTCCTACAACCAGGCGGACTTCCTCCTCAAAGAGACTAGGATGAGGATCGCAATGTTGCTGTGGTCTAGCAGTAGGAATCAACCAAGAGCTCCTGCCGCAGCAAGACTGCCTAGCCGATCGAATTCAACGGGTGGCAAGCGCAAGAGTGGTCACCTCGCAGCGGGCAAGCCTATCCCCAAGCCGGTCAGGGTAAAGACGGCTGGCTCAGGTTCATCGTGCAAGGAGCGCAATAAACGACGGAGAAAGGACAAGCGGATTATCCCAGGCGGCCCCAAAACTAGAGGTAAAGTCCACGGGGACGACCCAACTCCAATGCAGCAGACAGAGTCCCTCCTTAATCAGAAAAGGAGCGCTGCATCGCTCGCTGTTGGGGATTCAACACTTCAGGCCACTACCCAAAGACACGCACCTCCCAAGCGGAAGAAACGGAAGCTGCCAACCTGAGGCCACATGCAGGCTATTTCCCTTCGTGTTAGCAGATGCACTCTCACCTGGTTTCGAACGCTCCGGCGTTTAAGAGGAGCACCCGGCTCCTACGGGGGCACCCGTCTTGCTGTCTGGTAAGCCTTTCGGCAGTAAAAGACCGTACATTGTACCTAAGCAGGTCCAGATTATACTCGTGTAGATATCTAATCTGATTAAGACCCGTTCTGTCAATCCGATTTCGCGCGTATTTTGAGGCGGATTTCAAGGCCGATTTCGGCTTCCCGCCATTTGAAATCCGCGTATTTTGCTCTCATTGACAGAACGAAATCCACCTACTGTGCTTGCGTATTTTATGAGCCGCCGCACCACCCGCCACCAGCCATCACCCGCCACTGACGCCCGCCTCCTACTACTACCTACCCTACTACCCTATTGACCATGAAGTACAACATAGTAGAACACCTTCAACACCGGCAACCACATGTCTTTCAAACCCAAAATATCGTTCCTAAACCCATTTTAAACGTAGAATCGAATGGTGGCATCGCTTTGTACCGATATTAAGTGTGTGACGACGTATTGGTCATTAAATAGAGCGTTTCCGTATTTCGACTGAGCGTCGACGGTCAATGAGGGTCAATCATTCCATATTATCGCCCATTCCATGGAATATAACCCTTCCATTTCCTTCATATAACTAAACTATGGGAGTGTTGAATGTTATTGGTGAGGAGCAATCCATATCACTCGCATTATCAAGCTACTGAAGGAACAAATCGATCAGGATAACATCACTCATTTCAACTATAATGAGCTAATATTCTTAGTATGTAGATGCAGGGCACCAATCTGTTGTTCCCCCTCATTCTCAATAGTTTAATAAAAATAATTCTGCTCAATACATTGTGTCTTTCAATTATATTGCCTCATGGGGGAGCTGCTATAATAGCCTCATTAACCTCCCAACAGGTGATGTGGGTTGTACATTTAACTCTAACTCTGTAGACGAAGTTTATGGATAGCCAAGCTAGGCGGCAAACCAAAGATTATTATTGTGTAATCATTGGGGAGGGATGTACCTAGATCAGAGCAGCGTAACACAATTAAACATAATGATAACACCGTCGGCGGCACGGGCCGAGCGGACTTATTCGGTCCTGATATCGCATCAAACGACACCATAGGGCCACCCAATAAAGTCACCACGTTGAGGATATCTTCCCTAGGTATTATAACACGAAATAACATTATTTCTTGCGTTATCCGCCAAACATTTAATGCACAAATAATGACATGCAGCGATCGACATCATCATTTCTCGACACAACAAACTATATCTTATAGAATACGCTGCCTACAACGCCGACCGGCGGCTCTAACGGAAGCTCATAACATGCGCCAACTTATAGCGGCCGGATTTTGTGGTGGCTGGTTGGACAGGGGTGTATAAGTGACATAATGGGAGGGCATAGGGGGGTGTTGTTTTCATCTTGCGTGGAAGATGTTGGATGTTGGCGGGCTCAAATCGGCTCGAAATAGATACGCTCGAAATACGTGAAAAACCTCAAAAAAAGCAGGGCCGATTTCAAGAGGTTTTTGACGTATTTTAGGGGTGGCGGATTTCAGATGTGGCGGGAAGCAAAATCGGCCTCAAAATCGGCTCGAAATACGCGCGAAATATCATTGACAGAACGGGTCTAATTTTGTATTTATTTATTACGTACACAAAAAAATCTACAGACGGTATTTCTTACCTTTCCCGGATATGCTGTCTTATCTCCTTGACTCCATTGAGTTGATTCCTACGTACCTCGTGTACAAGATGTCATCCGGCATTTCAATTTCGCGCAAAAATACATTTCAAAATTTTCCCGCGTCTTTTGTTCCAACACTTTCAAGCGCACAAAACACATAATTCAACATCATGGGGAAATGAACCAAAATACCATGATGCCGGCATAGTGAGAAAAATCGTATCTCCTCAACTCTCCAGAAACTTCGTTGGCGCTAGGCCCATCTGAGCAGCTGAGATCACGGAGAAACTTTTGATCTACCTGGCCCACTAAGTTACAATAGTCTCGCCCCAAACCTCCAAACCAAAATAAGCCTACGAAATCACGAAAAACAACCTCTGCCGTCCTCCCATTCCACTCAATATGAATGGTACAATCGGTCTCTCTCCATCAATCCTCGCTGTCGCTTATACATATGGACATTGGGTGTTGGTGTGGTTCATTGCTAGTGACTTCATATGGCCATAGCACTCCGTCGGGCACCAATATTGCTGCTACACATCACATCATCGATTACAAACAAATGTCACCCATTTCATTGTTCTATTCCGACCTCTGATCATGGCGATACAACGAAACACGACACAAAAGCTATCAATAATATGTAAGGATCGCTTTGTATCGTGAAGTTGACAATAGAGATCCGATTTCACTCCCTACACTATCATCGGCGAACTCACTTTACATCACAAGACAAACACATCATGGCCATTTACAGAACAACTCCGATGGTAACGTCATTCAAATCAACCTTACCACCCGACAACAACGGCACAACAACTATTGTAGGTTATTGATGATGTAGGGTCATAGTTGAGTGACTTGAAGTTCGATTGGGTGGAATAGGTGCACATATTGTCTCCGAAGAAGGCTGTTGTTATGACGCTACATTGCGTCTGAATAGATCGGAGTAGGATCTTCAACGACTTTTTAAGGCTCTTAGATTTCGATGAATTAATGTTCGAAGGATAAAGCTGCATATTGTCACTGCTGACATCGTTGGAATGCACGAAGAGTATTCTCTCTTATGAGATAGTTGTTTATCTGCATGCATTTATGTCGAATAACACGGATCTGTGGGCCTCATAAATTATTATTATGCAACAATAAGATATATCCATCATTTATATGCGTCTAAAGTTGATTATTTCAACAGTGTTTGTTGTCAATAGTGCTGAAATATTTGTTACAACACCATCGTTCATTGCTCCTGAGGAGTTGAGGATACACATTCATGTGCACTAATTGGCTTGCATTTTACATCATATGTAAAAAGCGGTACATACCAAGCTGCTCCATACTTTCATAAATATCTCTATAGGCATCACGAGCATTACATCTTTAATATAACAGCACAATGCTTAGTAAAGTACGCTGCTTGGATGGGCGGAAATCCCATGGTGGTGATGTGCTCGAAGATCGATGGCGCCACTTTGGTACCGCTTCTTGGACGATTCCTACGTACATAAAAAAATCCACTCGATGGAGTCAAGGAGATGAGACAGCTATACGGAATAGCGTCGCTCAACGCTCAACGCTCCGAGTCTTCTTGCTTCATTCTTTGTCTTCGTCAAACAAGATGGTGATGATCCAACCACCACGGAGCAGGTCGAGGAGGAGCGGTCTCTTCCCAAAGTTTGGCCTCTTCATCTTTTTCATCGTCGCTTCCCAGCTGCCTTTTTATTTTTTTTCTGTTCCGCAAGCAACACTCGATCTCACCGCCGGTCGAATATTATCATGAGGGCGTGCAACCGATGGCGTTGGCAATGGACGACGCAGGCGCTGGTACAACCCCCAAGAAAATTGTAGTGTTAGGAGAGCATTCATGCACTGGATACATGACTGGTGTGTTGAAGAAGGCATTTGGCGACGACGTAGCCATGTTGCACGCGACACCGCGACGACGTCATATACTAGATAAAACAGAACTAGACGAAATTGTAGAGAGAAAAGATATTCTTTGGATAATGGTTTCGAGACCGCCCTGTGAATGGGCCGATGAAATGATAAATACAAAAAGAAGGACGTGTGCCGAGAGTCAGAGTACGAGCAAGCTATGTAGTGACGAATCGACAAAAGGTTATTATAACATTGAGTGGCAAGAAGAGCCGCAAGATGACAGCGATGAGCGGATAATTGCCAGCACGCTAGATGAAGTTGTATATCACACAGACATATTTTCCATGCGATTTACAAGGCTCTTCATTATGAAGCAGATTAGTGAGGCAAACCCTCGTCATGTTAAGATTGTACAATTTGATGAGTTCGAGCGTAATCCAAACGCTTTGATCGAAGATTTGGTGAAAGAATATTTGTTCCAACGGACTGATTCTTCTGCTGTGTATAAAAGTAATGAAAATCCGCAAGGGATCACATGCATGGGCAACGAAGAGTGGGAGTTATCTCAGCAACGATATGACTGGACACTGGAAGGGTACTTTGGCTACACCAAGTTGGATTGCCACTTGTGTAGGGAGAATTACAATTCACGAACGAGTCTCTCAAATATTTATCTTCTCGGAGAGCGCAACTCTGGTACAACATATGTATCTGATACTCTGGTGAAAGCATTCAATCCTCCAAATGACTTGGGAAGTAAGGCGGAATATTTTAGTGCTGGTATTCCAGTGCTTTTGTATAAACATATGTTCCGCCACGATTTGTTAAATGCGACAGAATTGGCAGAGATTAAAGACCACGATGATATTCTTTGGGTGATGGTTGTTCGAAGTCCTTGCGACTGGGCTGAAGCGATGATGCGGAAGCCATACCACTTTTGCCCTCGCAAACACCCAGAAAGGTGCGGGCCTGGCACTGACGTGCTATGGTTGAATCACAACAATATCGCCGGGGTGAACCTGCATGGATTCTTTACCACAGTTGAATGGACTGATTGGGCAGAGAGTACTCATTTTATGAGGAACGAGGCTATGGAGAACGGACAACGAAAGAAAGTTGATCTGTACAGCATTTCGAAACCGGGTGCTAATTACACCTACCCAAACGTGTTCGCTTTGAGAAGACACAAGTTAAAATTGATGAAGCAAATTCTTGATGTTGTACCGCACAATGTCAAGTTTGTGCGACTAAATGAGTTTGAGCGAGGGCCAGGATTATTCATCGACAACACTGTCAAAGAGTTTGACCTGAAAGTCAAGGCAAATTACACAAAACCCCCTCCAAGCATCTACTCGCATACAACAACCTGTTTGACACCAGATGAGTGGACTGCTGCTCAGAATGAAATCGACTGGAAATTAGAGGCAGAGTTTGGATTCTCTCCTCATGATTGCAGGATGTGTTACGGCTATACAACAAGCACAAGACTTTTCAAGCGGGTACAGGACCAAAAGAAGAGAGGGAAACAAATCCAGCCAGAAAGGTTCGGTCGTGGTCGTAGTAAAACAGGGAAAGAATAAGTAGAATCATATCAACTTGCAGCAAGCCTGCATTATCAGTTTGATTTATTTGTCATGAAGTCTTCATCATGAGTATAGGTTCATATTTCTCTTCTCTGCTGAGCAAGCGAGTAAGTGCAGCTTGCACAAGTTCCCACAGTAGCGTACATATACGAACGATTGCAATGAATGCTTTCCTTGTCGTTTCATACGCAAAATTCGGAAACCAAGTGACTGTAGACGACAGTGGCCCAACAAATGCCGCACCTGTTTGTCCAATTGGTGACATGAATAGTGATTGATACCGTTGTCCTTCCCAAACCAGAGCTTCCAAGTAGGTTGGGTTTAACAATCCATGATCAGTGACAGGATCTCCTGTACGCGTGGCAAGGAATATTATTTCTTGTTGCATTCCATCACCAAAGGCGAATCCACTTTTGAGTGCTTTCACTGCACTAGGAACGACATTTAAGATCGGATCGTTCACTGCATAATAGTTGATGCACCGAGCAAATGGGAATTCTGATGTGCAAATTGTAGCTGCCCCTCCGAAAGATATTACTTCTATGCGCTTGCATTCTTCTGGTTTCAGCCGCTGTGCAGCCAACCATGTTATGACTGATCCTTGCGAGTGTGCTATATGGATTACTCTGCCAGTTCTTCCTACTTGCGCCAAAGCAGCACGCAGATGTTCCACGAGGTTATCCACTTCAGGTGTAAATCTGCCCATCATGACATGACTACCGGCCTGGATTCCATCTTTCACAAAACCTATGGTATCGGATTCAGATGTCATGGCACTCGGGTTATGGCAGTAATCCACGTTGACACCGCCAAATATTGTTGAGATCACGAATGTAGGATCGCTCATGTGCTCTGGCAAATGAGCAATGCCATTGACCCACGTTACTTTCGTTCGACATGGAAATAATTTCCCCGAGCAGCTGTGGGCTGTCAGCAAAACACTCGCCACCACAAAATAAAAGTGTAGCATGGCTCTCCTCGTATTGTAAGGCTAACTGTGGTTGGCAGCTTGCTTGATGCAGTGAGCAACAGATGAGATGATTATGAGCTGTGAGCTTAGTAGAGCTTTTAGCGCTTATTGCACTTCGCACTTAGCTTGGCTTGCTATTGTAATAAAAAAGCAACAGAAGAGATGAGAGGCGCGGAATGTGACATGTGACAGTGCGTGCGAAGGTGGGGAAGCAATAAGAGGAAGCAGAAGGCAGAATGGCTCAGTAATAACAAGTACTAACTCATGATCCATTTGCTCTATCGTAAAGGGTTGCATAGCTAAGCAATATTATTGCTGAGGAGGACTAGAGAGGAGATTGATAAGTTTGAACCTACATGCTTGCGGAGCTCACGGGCTTCATTTGAACATTCAATCCCAGTTGATTGTTGTTCAGCATCTCTTTCAAGGGCAAATAAGCACCCCTTATCCTCTACAAAAGTCTTACAGGCCTTGTTAAATTCATTCTGCTACTCCTGCATATACGCTGATGAAGATTGAGAAGTATTATCAAAAGTAATACGGGTAAAGCATAACACACACCCTCTACTTCACCATCAACTATAATAGCTAACATCCATCAGATATCATCACTAATTTCGTAAAAGGGAAGAAACAGTAGAATATGGGAAGCAAAAACAATTTGTTATCAAGTGAAGTAACTTAGCATAAATATATAACATTCCAAATCCCCATGCAATCTGACATCAAAGAGAAAAGATATTCTTACGCTTCTCATTTCTTGGTCTCTGTTGTACTGATACCTCGGAAAAAGAAAGAGTAGAAAAGATCACAAAGCAAAGCAGAGGGGCAAAGAAGTTTAGTCAGAATAATCTTCATTGGCAAACTTGATCTCATCAAAGTAAGTGGCCCCAACCTGTCGACCATCAAAGGTTCTGCCTTTCAATCCTGCAATAGCTTTCCCAGCATCCTCTGCAGACAAGTACTCCAAAAAGATCTTGGTAGCTCCTGGACCAGAGCGGGGCATGACAATATTTTTCAATGTACCAAAGCTTGAACATTCATCACGGGTATCTTCAAGAATATCGTTGTATTCTTCGTCGTCTTCAAGGTCCTGTTGAGTGAGCATTTGTTTCAGTTCCACCACACGGGTGGGAACAGCAGCAGCTGCAGTAGGTACGATTGCCATTGCCGGTGCAACTGGCACTTGTGCCATGGCTGGAGCAGCAACAGCGGGTGGTGGTGCTGGTGCACTTGAAGCATTGTTGAGTTGCAACTCCCCCGACATGAATCTAAGTTGAAAAGGCAGAAGAAAGTAGATGCGAGGGTGAGCATGAGAAGTGAATAATTTGCACAGCAGCACACAAATGAAATTATTGCAATAAAATTAACTCACTTTGCCAAAATATCCTCCCAGTTCCCATGGGGCGTATGAGGCCCAGTGTATTTACTTGGCCTTCCCACCCTCAGACTCGCTCCCAAGTAGGGGATATTATTCAAATTCAACGCATTCTCCGCTTCTTCCTTCGTCCTCAACTCAACAAAGGCAAACTTTCCACTAACACGGCACGAAACAATCGGATTACCTGGCATACGCGTCAACCCCACTTGCTCCATTGCCCTCCCCAAAAAGTCACGAAGCATCGCCTCAGTCATTTCCGGGGTAGTATTACCAATGAACAATTCCCGATTTAGTTTTTCCTCCGCCGATCCTCCCCCCAATCCATTATTCTCAGGAACAGGCGTCATACCCGGAGGGAGAGGCTGTCCCGTAAGTTGTTGCCATGTGAGACTGGGGATGTGCGGCCCGGCATATTTGGACGGGCGGCTAACTCGAAGGGAGGCTCCCAAAAATGGAATACCATTGAGATTGAGCGCCTTGTTGGCCGTGTCGACACTGGCGCATTCAATGAATGCAAATTTTTGATTGGTGCGACATGCCAAAATGGGAGTAGCATCGGGTGGACAAAGATTCGTTTTGCGCATGGCCCCGCTGAGAAATTGCATCAACAGAGCCTCCGATGTCCCTGGGGGAGTGTTGCCCACGAACAGTTCTCGGTTGATCTTATCCTGCGCTGAAAGTGTGGTAGAATATCCACCTAGGGGGAGCCCGCCAGTGTTGGAAAGCGGTGGTTGGGCAGCGGCTGATGGGATCATCCCCGCAGATGGAATGCCGCTACTACTGCTGGAATGATATCGATGGCTTGGCGGAGATCGTGAACGAGATCTTGATCTAGACCTGGAGCGACGGCGGCTGCTCCGGTAGTAATCTCTATCGTCGCGATCTCTTCGATGGCTGCCACGCCTGCGGTCGTCTCTATCGTAATAATCTGACATGGTGGCCTTGTCTGCGTTGTATATATCAATGGTAGGGGAATAGCGGCGGCGTCAAGGAGTGCAGGCGCTCGGTTGGGTTGGTATGGGCCTGTTGGGCGCGGCATCCGGCATCTTCTTGACCTTCTGTTTTGAAAGGTGGAGCGAAGAGAGAAGCCCCAAAAAATCATATTAATTCCGTCGTTCAAAATGGTATCTAATTCATGAGAAAGGCATCGGTCAGGACAAAGGCAGCAAGTGCAGGACCAAACCATGGGAGTAGCCCTTCCCTTACGCGCCAGTACACCACGACTCATCACAGGCCCAGACAAAATATTAATCTCATCCTGTTGGTCCATAGGGTCTTATGATACCTTATCTGCTATTACTCCCCGACAAAAATCAAGAGTGCTATTTGAACCCAGCCGTAGACGTAGAGTATTGTAACCAGGACCAGAAGTATCTTCTTCACCACCTCGATCAAAAGATACTTGGCAGCTCTAACCTTCTACCGAAACTTGGACAATGAAGTCGGCAGATGTTTTGTTTACTCTATTGCTATGCGATGCAATTGCAAAATGCAACTCAATCAAAGCACATGTTACCATCGGTGCAAACCACAACAGCTATGTGAGGTGCAACTGCCCACTTGACTCAAACATATACCCCACGATTTTAGAGGAGATTGACTATTGCCAGAAGGTCAATGAAGGATATCTCATGTGCGACGATGCCATCTTGAGTTGTGAGAAAGTGATGCTTTGTTGGACGCCGACTGAGTCTGAGTCTTTTGTGTGCCCATGCTCCTGGAAAGTAACTACAGATGCAAAGATCTCTTTAGATGATAAGAATGGAGTTCAATGCTCCTCTACTACTAATGGAGAACAGACTTGTGAAGTCAGCACCCAATACGCTCATTTTATCGGGCACGATGGCAATACCATGGTAGAATACTGCAATAAAATCCTTGCTGATCAAGGCGCAATATGCTCTAATCCATTTTATGTCAGAGACAGTGTTGGAGCTATTACACAGGTAGATGTATACCCAAATAATGACAACACTGCAAACTCGGATCCACAAGAGACTTCAGTCGATGATGTGTCTGCAGGCTCATCAGCGAAAACTTTACCAAGGTGCCCGAATACTGACCCCAGTGGTGGTAGTGATATGTGGCAGGTATCCTCCACGGGTAGTGGCTGTGCAACTCTACTCTACAGTTCAGATTTTCGTACAATAGGAGGAAACTTAATGACCTACTCCGCCTCGGTCAATGATAGTGAAACTTGCGAAGCAGAATACAAACAGGAAATATCAACACTTTTTACTTCATCTACTTTATTTTCTGGAACTTGCAAGTCCTATTACGTCAAGTCTGGGGTTGCTTGCCTTTCGTCGTGTTACCATGCTTATGATTGTTATGTTGGCAAAGAGGAGACCTATTTGGATTATGCTAGTTGTGCTGCTGCTGCGGGTGTGGAAGAACATATTACTGTTCACGGAGACGACTCCAAGGATGAGACGGCGAATCTTTGTTATGAATACGACTATTCCAAAGGTCCTTTCAAAGAGTCACCTCCAGAGCAACGAAGATGCAATGATTCGTCACAAAAATGCGTTTCATGGGAAACCGTGCAATTTGGAGATACGACCACTTCAAGTGGAGGATGCAGTCGGGGTATGTCCAACTTTTGTGAATCAATGAAAGGCGGAAGCGGAGAAATGACAAGGTGTGTGGAATGTGATGGAGATCTTTGTAACCCTATCTACTCCTACAATGGAGCAGACTCTAGAACTAAGGCAGGATTTGTCAGTTTGATTCTTGCGGCTGCAGCAATGTTTATTTCTTAGTCTGAACCAATTGGATATTGTATATATAAACTGCTGTTGCAACCTATTCTACTATGTATGTATTTTATACAGGAACAAATGTTCCAATTGGATCAAAGTCCTCAAGAATGTTCTCACCGTGAACCGCTTGAAACTCTTCAGTACCATCTTGTCCAGCAAGCTCGGTAATTGATTCCGGCCCTGCGGGATGTTCATCTACAAAATCAGTCAAGTCGTACACCAAACCATGAATAACAACCCAACAATCATCTTCCGCGTTGTGTTGTTTCAATTCATCAGCTGAAATGTTTCGAAGCTCAACTGGTTTGTCGATAGCTCCACTTCCTTGCCGCAGATTATTCGACTGAATCGACTTTTGTGGTTTGATGGGAATCTTCTTTCCGACAATGGTCCCGAAAACTGTACACTCCAGCAATGAATTGCCACCTAATCGATTGTCGCCGTGAACTCCACCTGAAACCTCACCGGCAGCATGCAAGCCAGGAATGACTTCGTTATTTTCGTTTAGGACGTTGCCATCCTTATCGATTGTCAGGCCGCCCATACAGTAATGAAGGACTGGTGTCACTGTCCCAGCGTAGAACACCTCACTTGATAGATCCTTCTGTGGAACTCCGTTGAAAGTTGCCTTTCCCCAAGCATCTTTTCCTTTTTTAGCATCGCGTTGGTATTCTTGTAGAGATGCCTTCACTGTAGCTACGGGTAATTTCATCCACTTAGCCAGGGCCTCGAGCCCCTCTATACGTGTCAGCAGACCTTTGTTGAGGTAGTGATCGACGTGCTTTTGAGCTCCTGTAGCTGCCGATGCTGACAGTACAAGTGAAAATGTTGGTATTTCTGTGTCGACGTTCCAACTCTTTGTCGCGGCATACTGTGGATCGTGACCAAACATTTTGTCCACTACGTATGCTCTTGTTCCCAGCTCGTTGCAAAACCTTTCCCCATTGCGGTTCATCAGAATGCCGCCTACGCCACGCATGAGCTCTCCCGCTAGGATCTTACCTGGATTTGAAGGATCTTTGGGGTCCACCCAACCAGTTGGGTGAACTTGCACTTTATCCATATCAACTGTTCCTGCGCCAGCTGACGTTCCAAGTGTGATCCCATCACCAGTGGAGAATTCTCCTGCCGTTGCAGGCATTCGCATCAACTCCGGTCGATACTGATCAAGGTACGATCCCGAACTGCGATCAGAGGCAAACCCTCCAGTCGCAAGAACAACATTGGGAGCTGTGACAGAGATGGTCTCATTCTTCCCGTCCTTGGTAATTTTCACTCCTTCAACACCAACGACAGCGCCACTATCATTTCGTTTCAATTGTGTCACTCTCGTATCTACCATGATCTCGACCATGCCCGATTTCCCGTAAGTCTTAACGGCCCTTTGAATGTTGTAGATGATCTCGGCACCCACCATACCCTGTTTTGGCCGGTGAGTTCGTTTGTGGCTATGTCCACCAAGCTGAGCAAGAACTGACAAATCAACTCCTACACGGTTTTTCAGCCACTGAACAGCGGCTTCGCTATTTCCAACCAGTGTCTCGATCAAATGAGGATTGGATGACTTCCCCGCTGATCGGATTGTATCTTCCTTGAAACTCTCAAGGTAATCACCATACGTGGAGTTTTGAGGACAACAAGCATTGATACCAGATGATGCCTTGTTAGAGTTACCTCCGAGGCGGTGTTCTTTCTCTATCAAAACAACTCTACCTCCACGGTCAAGAATGTTCAACGTTGCTGCCAATCCAGCTAATCCTGTACCTACAACAATCGCATCTGGTTCATCATTGTCAGTTATGCCCGTAGTTGATATTTGGCTATCAATATTGGGTAAGAAATTGAGAAACTTGCTTAGATTGGAGCCATAGTGCTTAGACAGCACCATCAATTCAGGGTTCCGTTGAAAAGCTTGTTTGATGAGATTCGATTCTGTGGATTCGTCAATCAATCCCTGATCTGCTAGGGATGAAACTGCTCCAACAGCGGCGTCTAACACTTCTATACCATCTATTCCCGTTGATAAGAGTTTTGCATCACTACCGCTACTAACTGTCGTATCCGATTTTTCTAATCTGGTATGAGTCGACCAGTACATATTTGTCAGCTCTCTGACTTCTCGCACGGAATCGGACATTTTGGCAATTGTATTGAAGAAAGCCACAATTTCATTTCTGGATAGAGACGTTGCCAACATGTCCTCGGGAAGGAACAGAATTTTCAATGCAGTACCGTAACCAAGCATAGCCATCTTTCCGTGTAGTTTACATTGCTGGCATTGCACACAATCTAAAATCGAACTGACATTGTGAAATACTCCTTTGAAATTTTCCTGGAGTGTGATTGCATTCACTTGCTCCTTGAACATGAGATTCTCGTCAAATGCCGTAAAGACGTTCTGGCAAGACTTCAAGATCATGGAATCCAACAACCTCCGCATTAAAATAGTCGCCATTTCATCATCCAAGATATCTCCAGTCTTGATTTCATAATTGTATAGAACAGGTGACGCCTTCTTTAATGCCCTCAGCAGAACGACATACGAAAAGTGCAAATTGCGCAAGTGATCTGGACTGTCTGCAAATTTGTCAATAAAGTATTGAGGGTTTGGTTCCCAATTCGCTCTCCCCTTCTTCTTCGACGGGGGGTAGTAATTCTTTGCAATCGACAACGTCGTCGAGGTATGCAATCCAGAAAGCAACCGATATAGCACCCTCTCTTCATAACACATGGGGGCGCTTGTAGACCCATCCAGCGCTAGGCAATTCTCCTCATAAATCGCCGTCCAGATATGAGTACCATTGTACCCCGTGTTCCGTTCCGGATTGAGCTGTAAATTGACAACACGCAATCCATCACCCGCTTTGATTTTCGAACATGTATCAAGCCAAAACGTTTCTGGCAAGTTCCCAGTGACATCATTACATGGCTCATCTGGAATATCCACAACTGGATCAGACACTTTATTCCAGTCAAAGGTCTGTTGTTGTGATTCGGATTCCCAGTTTTGTTGACCGACACGTTCCGAGATGGAATGGAGTGCAGCTGATTCAAATGATGATGCAAAGGGATTACTGCTGCTACCATCATCTGTGGCAAGAGAACATAATGGCTCTGCGTCATCGTCCAATTCATCCTTTCCTCCGTCACATTCAAATTCCTCTTCTTCTTCGGTCGCTGCATCTGCAGAAGATGATTCGAGAGAAGAAGAAGATGGAATTGCTGATGATGCACTGCTACCAAAACCACCGCCACCAGAAAGGAAATTTGGCTGATCATTACCACCATCTAAATCAACATGGCAAGCAGGTTCCGCATCTGGATCTAAATCTGGTAAATCTCCTGCACATCCTTCACTTTCATTTTCTGAAGTATTGGATAGGAACGGAGCATCCGATGTCGATGATGCTTCTGACTTCTTCTCCGAAGCAGCAGCAGCAGCGGCACTACCACTCGAACCCTTCCCCTTCTTCTGCTTATTCCACCGTGTCAACGGACAACTCTGATCCAAATCAACCGCAAAACTCCGAAAGAAACTAGTCGTCATCAACTCCCGTAAAATCACATGAAGTTGCGAGTCATTCGCTTGTTCAATCTGCTCCACGTCGCAGGTGGCATCTTCAATTGGACCCGATGCTGCGGTGGGTGGGAGGAAGAAATTATTATTAGGGGTTGTACTAGTAGTTTCGGCTGCGTGGACTTGTTGAGGCTGGTTGGCAATACTGCAGAAGAGGAGGAGCAGCAGTAAGGATGCAGAAATTAGACGTTGGTGTCGATTCATTTTTATTTTGCAGTATTTTTTTGTCATTGGAATCATCTTCTTAGAAAGAGCTACAGATAGAGGCTGAAGATGAAGCTATTGTGAAGGCGTCTATGCTTTCACGCAGCGTCTTGTGATGTTATGGCTGCAATTGTAGTGACAACTAGAGCAGGTGTACGGAAGGATCTTGCTCTTGCATTTCCAAGCTGGAAATGAAAAGAAGTCGATTTTCTTCTTTCTTCGCAAAATTTGGCATCAGCCCCGTCGATCGTACCCCCTTTGATCCTTAGAGAGCTTTGACTGGATTGGTGATCAGGGTTGACACTCAAAAATGTTAGATAGCTTCATCCCTAATACTTACTTCTATTATGATAGGAGTAGGGGTGTAGAACTTTGCCTCTTTTGTGGAGACTTCTCTCTAGAGAGGGGGTACAGGTTAGAACAGGTTGCTCTGTGGGAACAAGCTAACACCGATCACCGCTACTGTAATAAGTACTAGCCTCGCTGACGCTCGTCTAGCCCGCTGCGCGGGTTTTCTAAATAAGAGAGGAGGCACCGGCTATCTACTACGATATTGATTGTGTCTACTTATATACATAGCAGTATTCAAATAGTACGTTATGAAACACTTTAATAATTATGTAATAAAGGTTGTACATTGCCTTCTACGAATGCTGTGTAGTGATTACTGAGACACGGTTGGGAGAATATTGATTTATGTGAGAGGGATTATCTATGAAGAGGTTTAATGCCATTTTGGCATTGCAGGAGGCGAGTGAGGCTTATCTCATTGGCCTCTTTGAGGACACAAACTTGTGTGCAATACATGCAAAGCGTGTGACCATCATGCCAAAGGATATGCAGCTGGCTCGTCGTATAAGGGGAGAGCGTGCCTAATATTAAAAAACTAAAATAAATAAAGACTGCCAATCAATGATTGGTGAGCGCCCTTTTTTGGGATTTATAATTCTTCACTTTCTCTTTCTGTGAATCCACATATGAATCCGAATTACTTAAAACACATTCTTCCTTTCTGCCTCATCTTCTTACCTAGTAACGCAAATGTTACGGCGCTTGCTCGGTGGGGCATCTTCATTATCGGTGTCTGCATCCAGTGCTTCACGCTTCACGTTTGAGTCCGATTTGACTTCATCGTTCTCGTAGTAGACTTGCTCGCTGACCTCGACCCTGACAATATAAATGTTTTCAAACTGACCACACTTCTTTCCTCTCTTCCATTCACCGAATCCGAGTAGGTCCATTTGCCTCTTCCGTGTGGCTTCCCATTTTCGTTCAACTCTCCTTCATATACAATCTTTCCGTTCTCCCAAATACCCTTGCATACTCGCCCGTCCTTATGTGTCATCTTTCCTATTCCATGCATCTCGTCAAATCTAAGCCAATCAAAGAAAGAGTCAATCGAAAATTCTAAAAACGGGGGGCAAGGGGGGGTGTCCCCCCCTGAACAATCAAATCTAAGCCAATCAAAGAAAGAGTCAATCGAAAATTCTAAAAACGGGGGGGCAAGGGGGGGGTGTCCCCCCTGAACAATCAAATCTAAGCCAATCAAAGAAAGAGTCAATCGAAAATTCTAAAAACGGGGGGGCAAGGGGGGGTGTCCCCCCTGAACAATCAAATCTAAGCCAATCAAAGAAAGAGTCAATCGAAAATTCTAAAAACGGGGGGGGCAAGGGGTCAAATCAAGCCAATCAAAGAAAGAGTCGATCGAAAATGCCCGTGAAGGCCAAAGGACACGCCAAAGGGCCCGGACAGAACGACCGACCGACCGACCGACCGACCGACCGACCGACCGAACGACTTAGCTCCTCTCATTATTTAGATGTACGCCACTCTCTCTCTAGAGAGAGAAGATAGAGCAGCAGGAGAGCAGCGGCTCATGCCCATACCGACGGCGATAGCTGGCGATAGATACGATTTGGTAGAATGTGGTGCTGCTGGCCAGCCCACACTGGATAGATAGATAGATTATTTTAGTCACTACTCTCTAGACGCCGGTGTCAGTAGAGAAAGAAGAATTTAATCCTGGAGGGGCTCGGGCTGGTCCCGAAGACGCCTGTGTAGCCTGCCGGGAACTAACTGGTCGACGGATGTGGAAAGCGAACGCTTTGGTGCAGGCAAGGCCAAACTGTTGAAGGAAATGGATCTGGGGGGTGGGTGCTGTGTAGGAGTGGCCATAGAATCGCTGGTGGGCTGGTTTGGAAGCAGACCATGAGGAATTGGCAAGGGGAAGGATGCCATGGGGGCTGGACCTCTCAGATCAGCTATACTGTAGCATTGCTTCTACTGACGTTAGTTGTCTGAGCAGTACAAATGAGCTTGTCTAGTATCACCGCCGACTATAATGGGCCACTAGATGACGATGGTTATGAGTCACTTCACATTGTCTCTACTTGGTCGAAGTAGTAGTGTATGTATTGATGTCAACTTCTTTGGCTGTGGTATGGTTTGTGAAGAGTATAGAGCGAGCATTTACCATACATATAACAATAGAAGTAGCAACTGGAGGATAGAAGTATTTCGGTGCTCAGCAGACCCTTCTTCATGGAGAGTAGTGTGTTGGATGACTTCGTATGAACTACAGCGTGGTAGCGGGCACGGCAGCGGTTGACCTTGTCTTCTCTTGGAAGATATTGCCGAGAAGCAAGGATGGACGGTAACTTTTGGTGTAGATGAAGTTCTTCGTGGTGTACATGAGTCAATATGAACTACCAAGCAGAGTAAAAGTAAAAGAAGCAAATGATTCGTTAGAGATAATGTGTTGGTAAATAGATGATTTTCTAACTTATTATCATCGCAGACAGAACGACAAGATGTTGCCCCCCAAATCAAACCAAAGACAAGCTGTAAACATTGTGGGTGGGGATACTTTTCGAAGAGATCGAACGGTAGTTTAACGACGGATTTATGGTCTGGCAAACCCTAAAGGAACTGTGCCCATCTTATCCCCTGGGGAGGACGAACACTCTGTTTAAGCCTCTCGACACCTTCAAAGGCCGCCATGACCCACCTTGGAAACCGACCATTACTATCTCTCTCGGACCCCAAACCGAGTACACCCGAAGGAATAATGAAAAGCAGGGCCAATTTAATTAATCGCCGGCCTTCCTCGGCGATACTGGGCCATTATTTGAATCGCCGGCTTTCCTCAGCGATGAATGGGCCGTTATTTGAATCGCCGGCTTTACCTCAGCGATGGATGGGCCGTTATTTGAATCGCCGGCTTTACCTCAGCGATGAATGGGCCGTTATTTGAATCGCCGGCTTCCTCAGCGATGGATGGGCCATTATTTGAATCGCCGGCTTTCCTCAGCGATGGGCCAATTTATATAGCACCGGCTTCCACGGTGCTGAAGTTGATTGTTGCTTGATCTCATCCATCTATCAAAACTGAACAGAGGATCATGAATCACTGTATTCATCGGCTGCGGCGAAAGGCGATGCTTGCGGGTGAAAGTTGTTGGAAGGCGGCGGTAGAAGCGGCCGGCGAGCGGAGGTGAGTAGTTGGTAGACATGGTGATTTGCTAGTAAATGATGTTGACAGTTTGCCGAATGAAAAATTATGAGCTCTTGAAAGCAGTGGCAAGTGATCTCAACGACTTTTTTTCGGCCGCTGCCATCCATGATTGAATGAATGGCTTCTAGAGAGAGGGAGGCATTGCCATCGTCGGATCTTTCAGCTCTTCGCTCTTCCTGCGTGATGAATATAAGTAGGGATTTTTTTGTATGTTGTTGTGATGCGGGATGATGTCGAATGCGAACTCTAAAATGTGTCGCCATCATCGTAACGTAATAATGGAGCACCGCTGTCAACTGTGCTGTCATTCTGTCGTTTCGTGTAGCACGGAACGTCTCATTCCCTTAGACGATCACTCACTTCTCACCATCTTTATCCTTGTTATGTATCCTTACCATGTAATTATATTATTAGTTGATGTTATCGCAGTAGTACTGATTAGTCTGTATATTACGTAATCATTAACGTAGAGTGAGAAACGAATCGGTTTATCAGACAGCCATTCTCACGGCTGTATCTACGATGGCAGCGTTCGAAAAGAATAGAATACGGGGAGAAAATGATGACAATATTTATTCTATTCTCCGACGGGGAGGAACGCGGACATAATAAGTATGAGGAAATGGAACCAGTTCACTGAGGTTATATTTGACTGGGAGGAGCGATAAGAATTTGCCGAGGAATGCGGGAGGAAAGGAGGAAAGAGATTCGATATCGATATAATGAATTGCCGAGGACGCCGGCATAATAATTGGCCCTCCAGTAAGGACACCTGGGATATCAACAACCATCGCCGAGGAATGCTGGCGATAAATAAATCGGCCCTGCTGGGGAGGAATGCCCCCGTCTGCATAAAAGGAATTGGCCCAAACTAACTATTGACGGATAGGCACCACTAGACGTGGAGCTGGAAACAGATATCACCCAGGAGCTGATCCTGCGGTGCGGCAAAATATCACCCAGGAGCTGATCCTGCGGTGCGGCAAAATATCACCCAGGAGCTGATCCTGCGGTGCGGCAAAATATCACCCAGGAGCGGATCCTGCGGTGCGGCAAAATATCACCCAGGAGCTGATCCTGCGGTGCGGCAAAATATCACCCAGGAGCTGATCCTGCGGTGCGGCAAAATATCACCCAGGAGCGGATCCTGCGGTGCGGCAAAATATCACCCAGGAGCAGATCCTGCGGTGTGGAAACAAGGAAACCCATATATCACCCAGGCGGGGTGTGGAAACGGAAACATACGGATAATCACCCAGGAGGGGTGATCGGAAGAACAGAAATACTGCAAGGAGCCAGTATAGACCCTGCAAGGAGCCAAGGGCGACGGAAATTGCTGCAAGGAGCCAGTGGTAACACGAGAAATTGCTGCAAGGAGCCGCAGATAGGGAATATTAAAGAATATCGCTGCAAGGAGCCAGCAGGATCACGAATGGAATAGGGATAACAGAGAATATTAACGATGTAACAGTCAATGGCAAAATTCCGCCGCATTCTTGGAGAGATAGAGGAAAAGTAAACGTAAATGGCAAAGCGCCACCGCGTCGTTGGAGAAGAAAGAGAAATACCACCAGGAGGTGGGGCCAGCGGAGCCTAGAATAGGAAAGAATGAAATAGATCGAGTAAGTGAGGCAAACACCTGAACGAGAGCATAAATAGTAATAGTCATGGTCGAAGTGCCTGACGGAGGAAAGATGGCCGGAGTGCCTGGCGTAAAGTGAGACGGCCGGAGTGCCTGTAATGTTGGTAAGCGGAAAAGAATAGGGAACATGATCGGTCGGGAATGAAAAAGAATAGGGATTGTGATTGGTCATGAAGAGAGATAGAAATATTTTGTACGAGAGACGACAAGAGAGCTGAAAAGGCCAGAGCAGTAGATGAAAACTAATGTGCACCCAGAAGATAGGGTCACTGTTAACTATGTCATATTAGTTAGATTAGAGTGGCCGCACCTCGGACGAAAGCTGAGGGGAGATACTCTAGAGGAGAGATGTCGAACACGATAATCAACGTGAAGCCTTTGATATACAGGAAGACAGTCCGATAGAGGACAACTGCCGTATACGAGGAGTAGAATACCGAAGAAAACTGAGCAGGACTAAGAGACAGATGAATAGCAAGAACAGCGGTTAACCAACAGATGCACATAAACTCTGAGAGATCATAGAGATCTGACTTATCGGGCCAGAACGAGAGTGCTCACGGTAATGAACGCGGGCTGGTAATATAATAGGTTGCACGTCACGGATGCCAAGTACACTATCCAAAACCTCATGGAGAGATCTGACATGGAATCGGAGACAAGATACTATCAGAAATACAAGCATCCCTGCTTGAGAATGAGATCAAACGTTAACCACGACAAGTATGAATAAAAATCCTTTTGAGGGCATAAATGTGAGAATAGTATTCGGGACTGCTCTGCATGAGAAGTCGATTACAAATGGAAGCCGGGAAGAGGTTGATCTCAAGACATGAATATAAGCAATGTGAAACTGAAACACAAGATGAATGCTTGAACGCTTACAGTTACAGCAAAGCTATGACATTTAAGGTTATGGCATTTTGAGCCGACCGGCGTGATAGTTACTCTGATGATATGTATGTGCAAGTACTTTGGCACAATTCGTGTGAGCATCCCTTTATCTCCGGTCAAACCAGATCAGTGAATGGCATCCCCTAAATTGAGTACAGCACACCCGCAGACAGAGCTCCATGATGTTGCGAGAAAGATGGGGAGAGAATGGCACAGAGTGTTTCATCTAACAACTCTTCCTCCAGGAAGGGAGAGGGAGAGAAAGAGAGAAATGGACAGCACTTGCTGTAAAAATAAGGAATAGGTGGCAACTCGATCATGACAAGAAACGGCTTGTCAACAAGTACTTGATAGGGAGTAGCTTCATGCCATGTGATGAGACAGGGACAAAGACAAATTCCATGATGTTGTACATACAATATACCTTGGGATCGGCGTACAGAAGATCGTAGCAACAGAGTTGGTTACTCCGGAACTCTATGACGGAGCAAATATTAGATGCGTGTAATGGTGCACGGGCATTCAAAGTGAATCGGAAGCGAACACAAATATTAACAATCGACAAACATTCTTATTTTGAATCGCAGGCTTGATGTGGTTGAGATGTCAAGAAATAGGAAGACCTCATCTTGGCAAAAGATCCCTCAGTATAAGCGTAGCCAATATATAGTACGAGCTGTATCGCTTTGATAACAGCGGGCGCGAATACAAGCTGTAGTCTATGACAAGGTGTAAAAGACAAGAAATTGGATATAGCCAGAACAACACGACCGCGGACGTTATTATCCATCATGATGAGCCGAGGAGGTAGTTTGAAGAACGGACCGCAGACAAGGACGTTACTATCCATCATGATGAGCGGATGATAATCTAATCCGAATTGATGGAGAAACGCCCTGCGGCAAAGGAGAAACAAAGCTGAAGAGAATAGATTGGTGGAGAAACGCCCTGCGGCAAAGGAGAAACAAAGCTGAAGAGAATAGATTGGTGGAGAAACGCCCTGCGGACAAGGGACAAACAAATGTACGAGAATAAGGGACGAACAAATGTACGAGCCATGACTACCAAGGCATAACGAAATACTCCATAGCATCTTACCAATGAGGAGTCCAGAGTGAAGGACGATTGAACAACATGGTGAAAACAATGCGCACTGAACTGGAGACGGGTCGACATCCAAGACCGGGAGACACTCGATAGGATCAAGAAGGGGCAGCAATACCTCGTGTAGACCAATAATTGAATGTCAAGCAGGGGAGAATATTTATACTTGACATTCCCAAGACGGCACAGAAGAGGCAGATAAACGAGACAGAGAAGAAGAGGCAGATAAACGAGACAGAGAAGAAGAGGCAGATAAAAGAGACAGAGAAGAAGAGTCAGATAAAAGAGATGGCATAGACGAGGCAGATTGATGAATGTGGATTAAACGCCAGATGTCAAGCTAGGAAGAACGTGATGCACGTCTTATCACCCGACACAGTGGCAGAGGAAATCAACGAGGTAGTACAGACCAAGATATCGGCGGAAGAGCGCAAATGAAGAAATGATATTGAAGAACGCCTTGGGCCTTGGTCGGGTCGAATGGAAGCAACATGAGAAAGATTGGATGACCCACAGAGCGGCTATATAGCATCAAGTTGAACTTGTATCATGATAACTATGGTGTGAACACCGTGATAACTTACATGGGCATAATTGCGTTAGCAGAGCAGAGCAAAACATTTCCGACAAGCCGACTCGATAGCTTAGTGGTTATTGTCAGTGAGTTCCATGAAACTAGGACGTTAAGACCACGCGTAGGACCCGCAGTTGAGGTGACTGCTGACAATACTTGAGAGCAATTGCATGACAAGCACTGCGGGAGCGCCCTAATACATTTGGAGACGATTCTAGATGCATCGACAACAAGCCTTCTTAGTATGAGACGACAACAACAACTAGGCTCGCATCGACCTACTTGTAGTAGGACACTCAGACTAGGGATCACAAATTCATATTATCAAACGATAATGGAGCTGCAAATGATTTGGAATATATCAGGTGAGACCAATCTCAAACGGCAAGAGAAGGGAGAAGGTCTGACAGAGTACGGGGTGCCATCGATAGGTTATCTCGGACGGTTAGATGTCAATTGTGGTAGATGAAGTAAAGCCACCACAGACTTCAAGAGACTGATGCGACCAATCACCAACTCGACCAACAAAAGACTCGGCATACGAGGAGAATATGAGTGATATACCTCTCGCTCGTGATGCTGAAACACGAGATATAGGCCAGGCTAATGCGAGTTGAACTAGAGACGCACTGGACAATTTGATGCACAAATTTAAACGACTTGAACGAGGCGATATAACCACGAAAACAAGAGACCGACTTAAACGAGGCGATATAACCACGACAACAAGAGGCCGACTTAAAGATGTAGAGATATGCGAGAGGTGATGAGGCAATAGCAGGAGAGCCAACACCAACATACCAAGGAAGTCACATGCTGACTCTGGAAACACGACATCCCACATGTTACACAAGCAATACAGGCGACACATATCGGAACATAGAAGAGGTTGCGAGGAAACGACTCCTTGAACAGCCAAACGCATCAAAGTTTGGGTAAAACGGCACAGGTACAGACCCAGATCTGTCACCCACGGGACAATGCTTACCTCATGTACAAAACTGCCATTAGACGTACCGGCCACGAATTTTTGTATGGGCAACGCACGCTTGAATTTAAGTGAGAACGTGGCTCGAAGTTAGAATCACTTGAGATAGTGAAGATAAAGGGAATGAAGTGAAGATTTGCCACTATGCGTAACATGATTTACAACGTACAGAACTATGCTTGCCAAAGGTGTATACAGGATGAAGAGTCACTCTCAAGACACGCGATTAGGGACACAATCCATCATCCATTATGAGATAATATCGGTCAACGTAAACGACATCCTACCAAGAACCAAGAACCCGAACGAGGTGATGATTAAGCTCTGAGAGAATAATAAACGACCTCGGGCAGGAAGAAGGACATGGCAAGAGCCTCTGAGACAACACGATGAATGAGAAGGAGGAGAGAGAACTCAATCAATTAAGTATCCAGAACGCTAGAACTAGTCACCGGACTAAAGCGGTGAAAGAGGTAAAGATACCAGCAACTCATTTCTGTACGACGATCAATTTTGATCAAAGCATCTCGTGACACTCGGGCATACAGGACCGCGATGCATCTGAGGGGTTACATTGAAAGGACGTACATTGAAAGGTATTTACGTTTACGGGGAGACCGTAGAGGCTGGTGAAGATTGATCCAGCCGGTATATAGGGATCATTTTGACCGCAAGCATGATCAAAACATGTTGCCAGATTTGGTGCCGAGGGAATCCAAGCATACATTAATACCGGTCATCATATTGGGCTGAATGCACCCAGCGGCCAACGGGGATAAGTTAAAACAGTGTCCAACTAGATATCAACAGATCATGGGAATGCTTCGATCGATTGGATTTGGACGCATTTATATTCAGATTGATGTCGTCATCATGACACAATACATGACCGCACTTCGTCTTGGACACCTCGAAAGCTATTTACGGAATTATACGTTACCTGGACAGGTATCCAGACAGGAGACTTGCTACGTCTATAATGCATGTCGAAGAAGCCCCAAAACATAGCACAGATTGGAAGGATTTTTACGGGAGACGATTGAG
This sequence comes from Skeletonema tropicum, assembly GCA_037178625.1. Classification (NCBI taxonomy): domain Eukaryota; phylum Bacillariophyta; class Thalassiosirophyceae; order Thalassiosirales; family Thalassiosiraceae; genus Skeletonema; species Skeletonema tropicum. The sequence goes on along the minus strand of CM074131.1, from coordinate 1,480,811 downwards.
GAAGACCCAGCGGAAATACCTGTTCTGTTGGGAGAGAAGGCGAGGATCAGAATCTTATCGTTCAATTCACAAGAAGCAGAGTACGGTTGAATCTACAAACCTTGGAGCCGACACATTATCATCAAGGGGGAGTATACCGCAACGAGAATTTTACAATGTCGATAATACCTCCTGGACGGAGTCAACGAGTCAACTACTCGGACACACTCAAGAAGAAATTACCTTCATACAAGAGGATCCAACTTTCTTCAACGACTTCATATATTACCCAAATCAGTGCACGATAATGGATGAGAAGATTTCCAATGAAATGAGACTTAGCTTTATGAATCGCAAGCGTAAGCTTACAATTCACGGGGAGCGTTTCGTGTAGCACGGAACGTCTCATTCCCTTAGACGATCACTCACTTCTCACCATCTTTATCCTTGTTATGTATCCTTACCATGTAATTATATTATTAGTTGATGTTATCGCAGTAGTACTGATTAGTCTGTATATTACGTAATCATTAACGTAGAGTGAGAAACGAATCGCTGTCGATGCTGCCGATATCTTATGAAAATGTTGTAATCGAACGCATAGATTCGTAAGCTCTTCTTGGTTCTTGGCTGTTGATGTTTACATCATTAAACTTTTAGGTCGAGTTGCTGCTAGCCTATCTCCTCTGGTCTAAGAAGTCTTTACACTCTACAACATACTTGTGTAGCATGCTGGCCACCCTACTGCTGTTGTGTATAATTTCCACGTCAGTAACATCCGGCCTCTCGTCAATAAACTCTGTAACAACCATGACAAAGACGAACAACAATCAGCAGCACCAAAAGGATGCCGCCGCCTACCAAGACTTTGTATCCTCCGCAGTCGACTTTTCAGGATGCTACGTTCGAAATGGGTTCGTCACCGCCACGAGATCAGTAAGGGACATTGATACCAACTCAAGACGTTCCTTTGTGTACAATATCCCATTGGCGTCACCATCACTTGCTGCTCCACCGATGGAACTGTCGACTAAAATCAAAGCTCGTATTCCTTCTCCATCAGGATCCAAACTTGCAGTGTTGGTGGAAGAGAATATTCCTTCGGATATTGAGGGGAAGGGACAAGATGCCAAACGTCACGTTATGGAAATATGGACGAACAAGGGACATCAACTGGCGAAACGCATAGTGTTGCCTTCCTCTATTCATGGTCCAGTTTGTACGGACTTTGCTTGGTTTGGTGGGATTAGTTGGAGTCCGGATGAAACTGCATTGGTGTATTCGGCGGAAGTCAATAAACCCAAAACTGCGTCCTACTTTGCGTCATCTAATAAAGGCGAGGATGAGAAGGATGATAATGATACCATTGTGGGTGGACAATATACACTTGGAGTTGGCAAAAAGGAAGATTGGGGAGAGAAGTATGGAACAACTGCGTTACTTGGACTCTTTTGTATGAATGTAAACACTGGAAAGATTGGTGTTGTTGAAAATGTACCAGCGTGCACAAACACAGCTTCTCAAACAACTGATAAGAATCACGTTTTAGGGCAACCCGTTTTTTCACCCTGCGGTAAAGCGGTCGTTTATACTGGCTGGGATGCAGGCGGTGGTGGGGAAATGCCAAGGCGGTTAGGTGCAATTTACTGCTATCATCGCCCTTGTCAGATCTATTCTTCACCCGTGAGTCAGCTTCTCAAAAAGTTGGAGATTGACACCACCGAAGACGAAGATAAAAAAGTATCAGATGACAAATTTGTTTGCATCACACCTAATGATAGGCTCTCTCGCAGTCCTCGATTCTCCTCGCCCTCGGACGGCGTTGCAAAGCTTGCTTATCTTTCACATACAGAAGGGTTCGACACACACAATGGTTGTATGGCGTTACACACTAGTGACTGGTGTATGACCAAAGGATCTGTGGTAGATGGAACGAAGAAAGTTGTTGTAGACGTCGTTACTCTTCCTGGAGAGAGAGGAGACGAAGGAACGATTTCTGGTCTTGGTTTCCCAGGTTTGTTTTTGAACCAGCTATCCGACAAATGCTTCTCACCGGATGGAAAGTTCATCTTGACGTCAACTCAATGGGGTTCAGTTATGAGGGTAGTATCAATTTGTCTTGATGACGGGTCAGTGACACCTCTAAAGTTTGACATGCGTGATGGGGACGACAATCGCGACCAAGCTGAACCTAGCCAACAATTTTTAGGTTTCACTGAGTCTGGAGGTGCAATTGTTACGCAGAGTGAATGTAACTACCCGACAATGTTGGGAAATTTGCCCAGCACATTCCTTGAAAATATGAAGGCAAGTATTCCATCACAAGTTTTGGCTGAGTTACCTTCAGCTGCTACGTCGTCCTTTTCACCATCCACTTTATTGGATTCGTCCTTCAAAGCTGGTTCTGGGTTCAGCTACAAAATCATGAACTTTATACCCGAGCATGGCGATGTTAAAGTGGAAGTGAGTTCCATCCTTCTTCTTCCAGATGATTCTGACAACGAGAAGCTACCCCTAATCGTTGTACCTCACGGAGGTCCTCACAGCGCTACACCGACAACATTTGTTCCAAGCTATAGCTACCTCTGTCAGCATGGAAGGTATGCAATCCTGCACGTCAATTTCAGGGGATCAACTGGCTTTGGACAAGCTGCGCTGGAAAGTCTCGCTGGGAACGCTGGTACTCAAGATGTATTAGATGTCGTGGCTGCAACAAAAGCTGCAATTGAGACAGGTAGAATTGACCCTGAAAGAGTAGGCATTTGTGGTGGGTCACATGGTGGATTCTTGGCTGCTCATTTGAGTGGGCAGCATCCAGATCTATTCAAAGTTGCATCGATGAGGAACCCATGTATAAATATCGCGTCGATGGTGACTGCCACTGACATACCCGATTGGTGCTACGTTGAAACGCTTGGAATTGGAAAGTATGACTGGGATAACTTCCGTGCACCTTCAAAAGAAGAAAATGACAAGATGTGGGACAATAGTCCAATTGCTCATTTGAAAAACGTGAAAGCACCATCATTGGTAGCTCTGGGAATGAAAGATCGACGAGTTCCACCTTCACAAGGATTGGAATACTTTCATTCACTACGAGCTAAGAACTTGCCGACGAAGTTACTAGTCTATGAGGACTGCGATCATGCTATTGATCGCGTCGTAAGCGAGGCAGATTTCTGGATCAATACAAAGCAATGGTTTGATAAGCATCTTTAGCTATAGCAAGACATAGCGGAAATAATAGAATTTTTTTTAGTTCACCGTTACTTTTTATGTCTACGATATATTCTTTCCAGCAAATTATGACATTATATAATCTCAGCATTGCAACGACCTACACCAAGTGCCTTGCAAAACACTTCATCGCTACGAAGCTTTTCACACATTTCTCGGTGTATTCTTGTTGCCATGTGCCCCGCAGATACGACAACACCACAATCATTTGATAGATTTACCCCATCATACACTAACGGCCTCCCTACCAAGTCGGTCACGATGGCGTTGGGATCTGCAGCAAGTAACAGAGCAGTGGGCCCAGCAGTATCCCACGACGATGATCCAGGTGGAGCAAGGGAAATAGACCCTATTGTTGAGGACAAATCTTTTGCTTCCTGGTGCCGTATTCTTTCCGACAATGCTTCAAATCGTCTCTGTACAAACAGCATCTTGTTCCCGCACCCACCAGCAATAATCTTTCGAGTAGGAGGGACTGAATCACCAAGGCTACCAAGAACGTCTCTCTTTAGGCACTTCATTGCCATTGCCAAGGCAGGCTTCTTTGAGTCGCCTGATAGTATAACCAGTTTCTTGATGTCGTCTTCCCCTTCAATGTAGTCTCCCATACCAGTGTCCGTAACCGATGACCGTTTGACCAAAGGATTCAGGGCATTGAAATATTTGACGCCAGAAAATTTTGACATAGATGATGATGATGTAGATTGTTCATTGTCTGACGGCAAATCAATCCCATAGGCAATTTCGATTTTGTTCTCATGAATCATGGGCATACCCACAGCTCCCGCAATTGGCTTGCCATTCAATGTAATCCCAATCAAACATTGAACATTTTCAATACGATTTTCAACAAACTCTCTTGTTCCATCCATGGGATCAATGAATATAATGAGCTCATTTTTCTCGTTTGAAGACTCTCTGATACTGTCGAGTAAATGTGTGTTATCTGACTGCGATAATAAGTCACGTTGTATCGGCTCTTGATCGATGCTTGGGCTGTTATATTTGTCAAAGTGAGCCATCATATCGTGAAGGGAGACGCTATCAACAAAGTCATCAGCGCCTTCATCTTCTTCACCTACAATTTTAATCAGACCACCGCGGATTTCCTTGCCCCAGCAATCATTGAGACACTCAGTGATAACCTTTTGAGATGCCTCATCTGCTTCGGTCAGGGCACTCCTTGGATCATTCGAGATTTTATACTTGACAGCACTGCAGCAGAAGAATTGGCTGTCACTGCCAACAACATTGGAACTCTGGACGAGTTTGTGTCGGACGTTTCGGATGACCTCACAGCCTCGACGACATGCATCTATGCAAGTTGAGAGAAGCTCCGTGATGGAGATATCATTGATTGTCATAATATCGTCTACTGAGTCAAAGGACTCGGAGACGAAGCGTCCAACGTCTGCATCAAGCTGCAGACTGGTGCTCATTTTCTCGGTGGCCTTGGAGTTGGAGGTAGTAGCGGACGTCATACTTTGGGCAGAGGTCGCGGATAAATCGTTGGTGGGGGAGATGTCCATGTCGATTGAAAATGGTAGAGGCTGCTGATCAACAAATACTTGACTCATATCAAAAAAATAATTTGGCTCTTTAGAGAGGCGGTTGGAACTATTGAATTTATACTGCCTAGATTCGATGGTGCTATGTTATTACTCCTATTTAGTCGAGGAGACTTCCTTGGCCGACATGGTCGCTCATTGTAGAGATTGTCGTTGATCTGGTGGTGGGCTTTTCCTTACTTCAGCGAGCGTTGCTCCCAAATACAATTTCTAAGCCCTCTTTTATCCCCCTTTTCAGCAAACTAAAGTTAGAAATGCTATTCATGTGGATGTAAAATCAGAATGTAGAAAGGGCGCAACAAAGTGCCCTGAAATTGACTCGTGTTCTCATTCCCACTTTTCTCGTTGACGATTTTGTCGAGCTCTGGCGTTGGGGATGCATTTTATTTTGGCCATGCTCAGTCTGAAGGGAGATAACCTGTTTGCATATATCAATCACTTGTTTTGAAAGCTAAAAAATAGAAAATATTTTATCCCCTCATTCAAAGATTTGTGAAGGATCAAAGGGGATGAACACTTTGTCATTGCCATTACTTTCTCTCTCTTCGACATTTTTGTGCAAAATTTTGTGCAAACGCCCCGCAAGCAAGATTGTATCTGGGTAACATCAAAAGCTGGAGAACGCAATGCAGCGGCAACTCCGCTAGCCACAAAACAACAAAGGAGACAAAAGCCATTGTACCTATCAGCATCAGTAGCCGTGACATACTCCCCTCAGTGCTCAGAGTATTGATTGAACACATAAGGAAAGACAGATATTAAAAATTAAACTAATGACTGAAGAATCCGCTGTCAACACATCTGCTGCGGCTCCGGGCAGTTCTGTACCGCCACCGGCCGTTTCCCAGGCCGGAAGTGACGAGCATAGGAGAATCATCAGCATGGAAGCTTTTCTGAGAGAATGGCAGGGAGACGCTGCCGCTGAAGATGATGGTTTGGAGGATTTTGGTGTAGGCGGCTCAAACACGACAGGATTTGCTATTGCCGGTTCTCAACACAACAGGATGAACTCTATTGGTAGTTTGGGGAGAATCAATAATGATCCAAACGATAGAGATGCGACGAATAATACAGACGCTCTTGACAACAATATTGAAACCTTGAGGATTGACTCCATGGCTAGTGACGAAACAAATGGATTATTTTCTTCGGCAATTCATGATGCAGCACGTATTACTAATTGGGTTTTGGTGGCAGAGCTTAGTAAATCTGATCCTAGAGCAGCTGCATATGCTGGGCCTAACTATTGGACAGCGCTGCATCATGCCTGCTCGCGTAGGTGTCCACACGCGGATGTTGTTGAATCTCTCATCAGTGCCTATCCTCAGGCACTCGTCGAAACGGACGATCGCGGATGGACACCACTACACCAAGCGTGTCGCTTCAAGGCTCCTAGAGATGTTGTACGTCTATTGCTACGAGCGTATCCTGAATTGGGGAAGCGGGCGGCATGTATGAGAAATGGTGAAGGAAGGAGTGCCCTTTGGCTAGCACTACGGTATGATGCACCCAAGGGCGTGGCGGATTTGTTATTACAGGCAGATCCCAGTGCAGTGTTGGATGAGGATAGAGAGGGCGGGAGTCCTTTGTCATTAGTATGGGATGACTATGCGAACAGCTTCCAGGGCAAACGGACTTTGCAGGTTTTGTTGAGGAATCTTGAAAATGAAGGATGGGATTCGGCTGCTGACGAGAGTGCACAGGCGCGAATCGCTACTTCCGAAAGAAATGCGAAACTGGCCATGACAAAATCAGCTCCTGCTTGTAAAGAGCTACAGTCTAAGTGGAACAAGGCCATTACTTTATTGAAAGCCTACTTTCAATTCCCAGCTGATGATTCAGACGGTCCTCAGACGAGGAAATGGAGAGTGCTACATGCAGTCTCTGCCATCAAATGTCATCCAACTTTGTTTTTATTGGCAAGAGCGCTCTACCGCGAACAAGCCAACGAGTTTGATGAAAATGATTTACTCCCAGGAAAGCCCCTACCTGATCCTCAATCTTCGAGCGCGGATAGACGACGATCGTCAAAAAGAACAGCACTACATTTTGCTGCCATGTCGCCTCTAGCCGGAAGAGAAGGGCGGTCGGTTATTAAAACTCTTCTCAAGTTGAACCCTTCTGCTGCGGCGCACGTGGATGGCTATGGAAGCCTCCCACTACACTTACTTGCTCTAAACGACAAAAGAATCCACTGGGTGAATGATGGTTTGCTGGATGTTTATGATGCTTACTCAGAGGCATCACTGTGTAGAGATGGATCCGGCCGAACTCCTCTCCATTGTGCTGCTTCAGCTGCCGGAAATTATTCGCGTTCGTCTAGTACCACCGCTGCTGTATCAGAATCACCAAATTCTGCACGAGAAGGATCTGAATTGAGGTCAGTTATTCAAAACTTGGTCCAAGGAAACGGTGCCGCTGCTTCCATCACGGACAACTCTGGCCGACTACCACTTCATTATATTGCGGAGAAAGCTGAGGAGTGGAATGCAGATGCTCAAGCAATCCTTGATGCATACCCTGCAGGAACATCAACACGCTCTGGAATGTTGACACATAATCAGCTACCTCTCCACATGGCAGCATCAAGTACTGACGCTAGGCCTTCCTTGATTATGAATCTAGTCAGTGCAAATCCTCGCGCTGCATCACTTGTGGATGGCGTGGGAAGATTGCCCCTTCATCTGGTTTGCGATTCAGGTCGCTCTACCTGGGATCGAGGAATTGACGCCATTTACGCAGCTTACAACCAAGCTATTGTTATACCCGAGGACAATCACCGGCGATGGACTGTGCTTCATTCTGTTGTTGCTAGTATATCTGCAAGTCGCGACTTGATTGAGCATGTGTTAAGGCTGAATCCAGGCGCATGTTCTTTAGCAGATGGCGATGGAAAGCTTCCTCTGCACCTTGCATGTGGTACAAACAGGCAGTGGGTAGAAGGAGGGATACAACTGATATTCGATGCAGACCCTTCTGCAGCACTGGTCGAGGACAATGATGGTTTTCTTCCATTTCAAATTACAGCAATGAGAAGGACGCATTCTTCAGATGCAGACGGTTTAGATGATGGTAGCGAAGACTGGGGTACTGAAACTGAAGAAGAAGACCTCTCGGTGTTGGAAATCATGTTCAACTTGTTGAATGCTCAGCCGAGTATCGTCCAAGTCTGAAGCGGGGATATTACGTTTACCACAGTAGAAAATCTTGATCTCATTGTGATAATGGAACCGTACTATTTTTACTTCTATATATTTACTGGCTGTTGCTGTGTCACCTCACCAGTTTTTGTGGTTTCTTTCACGTCGGATAATGTGCATCTATTTAGGAAGTTTTTAGTGCTGAGTCAGACGCACACATGATGTCATCACTTTTCTTCTTATTACCTACCAACGCTTAGTTGGGACTCCTTTGTGTGACGTACTCACCATGATGTTTTATGTTTTGTGGAGCTCACGCCACCACCCCTTGCTATGCACCTTCGCTCATGCTCAGCAGCAACCAGCACGTCTCTCACTTTCGAAGTCTAACGCATCTAATACACCGCTCAATCATGAAGATCGCTGCCGCCGCACTCCTCTTCGCCGCCTCGGCCAATGCCTTTACCGCCCCTCGCGTGCAAAATGCCCGCACCACCACCTCCCTCTCCGTCACCCAAGCTGACCTTGACGGTGCTCAGGGCATGATCGATGAGATCCTTAAGACAAAGAACTGCGGTCCTGTTATGGTTCGTCTCGCTTGGCACGACTCTGGTACTCATGATTGCAGCATCACTGAGGAATGGCCTGCATCTGGAGGTGCTATCGGATCCATCCGTTTCGACCCTGAAATCAACCACGGTGCCAATGCTGGTCTTGCCGGAGCTGTTAAGATTCTTGAGCCCGTTAAGGAGAAGTACCCCGGTGTGTCTTATGCTGATATTTTCCAAATGGCTTCTGCCCGTGGAATTGAGCTTGCTGGAGGACCCAAGATTGACATGAAGTATGGACGTGTTGATGCCACTAGCCCCGAGCAGTGCTCACCTGAGGGAAACCTTCCCGATGCTGAGGCCGGACCTGAGGGCAAATTCGGAGGAGCTGGAGGAACTGCCTCCACTGAGGATGGCACTGCCGCTGGTCACTTGCGTAAGGTTTTCCACCGTATGGGACTTGATGATGAGGCTATTGTTGCCCTCTCTGGAGCACACACTTTCGGACGTGCCTACGCTGACAGATCTGGACTTGGTGCCGAAAAGACCAAGTTCACTGATGGAAGTGCTACCAAGCTTGCTGATGGAAGTGAGACCACTTCTTACACACCAGGTGGATCTCCCTGGGTTGAGAACTGGCTTGTTTTCGACAACTCCTACTTCACCACTATCACTGATGAGTCTACCGATGAGGAGCTCCTCAAGCTTACTTCTGATAAGTGCTTATGGGAGGATGAGAAGTTCGCTCCTTTCGCCACAAAGTTCGCTGATAAGGATGCCTTCTTTGAATCTTACGCCAAGGCACACAAGGCTCTCTCTGAGCTCGGATCCAAGTTCGAGGACATTGAGTAAATGTTGTTGAAACAGAGCAGATATTATAATCACTGTGGGTAACACATACGCACAAGAGCAACAATACACACCTTGCTTAACAATGAAATGCTAAAAATAGAAAAAAAGAATTGTATGTCATAACACTCTCTTCGTTCTTATATTCCGTAAAGGCAGTCATGTAAGTTCTGTTTTGCAGTACCCAGTTGTGCTGTCAGCAATTCTTCTCACCATGAAGAGACCAACTAATGTAGGAGTATCGCAGTACAATATTTTATCATGCAGGTCAGTGTTGGTGTTCCATCATCAAGAGCAATGGAGTCCTTTCAGCTACCATATCGCTTGTCGGTTTGAAAAGTACTAATTCCTATCGTACATACTCACGTGGAGAAATTGGTGTTTCGGTCAAAAAATCCCCTCACCCATACCAACTGTGCATTCATCAACACCAACCACACAAAAACACCATACACCATGACGGCCGCCTTTGTTAGTAGGTTTGCTTCCACTGAGTATCAAAATACAGGGCACCGTCAGTAACTACTGCACTTTTGGGCCGCTAATAATAGCTGTCTAAAGTGGGCATCTATACACTCAATCTCAACAAAACACCATGGAGTACAAATATTACTTCTAGTGCAAAGGCATTGGGGCTTCTTGATGTTAACGTTGGCATGGCCCCAGTGGATCATATCATCAAGCATTACAGAAAAGTTTTGGCTAAGTCGTCTTGGGGTCTACGTTATCTGTCACCCTGGAGAAAGCTACTTCGCACGTGTGTCGGAGCACGGGAACCGACGGAGCTTGCAAATAGTCGATCTGACACCCTCTCTGTTGTTGCTGTAAATTGCTTCCTACCAATCAAGAACTTTGGCGTCAATTGCCTGTTAATATTGGAATGAAATCGTGCATTTTCTAGAAGCCGCGGTGGGATAGCATGTCCCATCCCTTTGGACTGTCCTCAGATGTGGCCGCCAAAGTAACTCCACTATTACAGTCTCAGACACTCGTGCCAGAAATGACCCATCGGTGTGCACCAAGATATACACCGTACAGCACGCGCATGTACTTTGTCTGAGTAGGACGCTCGGCTGAGGAGATAATTCTTTCTAGGGGTGTTTATTGGAAAAGTAGCAAGTCAGTGTACGACGATTGAAAGTCAAGCAGGGGAGAGTGCTGAGTGATACTCGACATTCTCAGGATGGCTTAGAAGTGGTCAGTAATAACACTGAGTTGTCAGTAGCTTGTGAAGTTTGCGGTAGATGTTACGACGAACGGGTGCGGGGTGATTGCGACTTGGATGAAGGTCGTATGATGAGACATAACAATGTCAAGCGAGGGAGAGTGATTGATTAGCTCGACATTCTCATGCTTGAATGCATGGGTGGTGCTGGAGGTTATGTTCAGCATAGCAGTATTGACGTTATTTAATCCGTTATACAATACTTCATATTGCTCTTGGTAATATGAGAAGTTTGGTGTTGAAAAGAAGGGTGTTGATAGAGAGCGTGGGTGGAAGATAGTGGGGCTTAGATACTTATTCAGTCTGTGTAGGAACTGCCAAGATGGAAGGTGAGATGTCTTGTGATGATCTTAGAGATAAAGTGAACCCCAAGTTTGAATAGCGACGTGTAATCTTGTCTTCCACTCACGATGGTGCATATTAACACAACTACGCTTTGTCCTCTTCCGCAGCCATTCTTTGACTCTGTTTCTTCTCGGCGTGCGTCTTACAAACAAGTCAAACGACGTTTGACCAAAGATCCGTGCGTCTTGCACAAGCCAAACGACATTGTGCATGCGATGGTCTTTGCGCATTCATGCCCACCTATTCCGACTAGTATGAAATTCAAGAAGTGGTGCCCACGCAAAGAATAGAAAAGATGAGGGATGCCAACGAAGCAGATGAAGTTGACGCATAGAAAGAGACGTGAAACAGAAGATGGATGAGGATATGAATTGCATCGATATTATTTATCAGATGTTGCATGATACATGATACACACAGGACACAGAGTAGCGTGCAGATGAAATAAGTAGGGTAAATTTAAAGTACGTCTGGTGGATCCTCCCAGAGGCGGCATTATCTGTGGTAAGTGATAACGAACGTTGCTGTATCAGCTTTACTTCCCCAGATCGCAGTCCGTAGTGATGCAGATGTAACGGCGAAGATGCTAGAGCCAACCAACCTGTGACTAATGGGAAGGGAAATAAGAGTAGGAAGAAGAAACTGGAGAGCAACAAGTTCACCTCGAGTGGGTCAAAGACAAAGATTTACTCAGGCACAACCCATTCCCTGTGACATTCTCCCCCGAGCTGTGCACAAAACGAGGTCTTAAAGAAAGGAAAACCAACCGGCAAAAAAACCTCCGTGAAGCATCCAACAGATCACAATCTTATCGAATTTAATTCATCGGCATTGCATAAGACTTTCAAATAACATAGATTTCGCTCAATAGCATAAACGACCAATCTCTCGAGAACCCCTTTCCCAAGGATTGCATCCTGTACAAAGGCATATTACGATTTCATTCTTCATGTACAGAACTCCCATCTCCGTCGCTTTCGAAGTAGGGTGCCAATCTTCGAACATTGAGACGCTCATTAATAGCACCTCGTTGCAGTCGCACTGTTCCATTCGTAAACACTTGACTAACCTCATAAGGACCATCATGTACATCCTCCGGCTTCGGAAGATGGCTCCCGTCAGTTGCCTTGATGATCATGGCTTTCTGACCGACAGTATAGTCGTAGGGAACTCGACGCTTGTTTTCACGTATATCGTCGTATATTGGAACGATCCACCAGCTGCTGACGGCGCCTGCCCACTTGAGACCTCATACCAATCGCAAAGTAATGGTATATCAAATAACATGTCTCTACCGAAGATCGCTTGGCCTGGTGACGCCCGCAACACCGAATGACGCGCGTACTCCTTATTATTCTTACCCCATTGATTATGTTGGTATTGATATCAATGGGAGGCGGCACAACGCTGGGTGGTTAAGCCTCCTATTCTTTCGATGTCATCTACCCTCCACCAAGGCCACCGGACACATCTAAGCATGTGTCAGATTGAAGGTCTTGACGCTCCGTAGGTATTGAAACTGACTCTGCGGCGATACAATACTTTGTTTTAGTGAGCGTCTTAATAAGTATTCCATGTATTGCGGCCGCTATGGTGATGGCCGAGGACACAGGATGGGCATTAAGTACAACTAAAACAACAACATCATGGTGTGTTGTGTTGTGGCGGGTGGTTGGGATTTTTGACCGAAACACCGATTTCCCCTTTTCTCGTGAACCGCAATCGCTTATGTACGATATCGTACTTACATTCTCTCGAGCCAAAAAAAGGAAAGAGAAAAAGGAAAGAGAGGAAAGGATCTCCGACGGACGGCGGCCAGGCAAAAAAGAGGCAAGCAACAAGCAAGCAAAAAGCAAAAAAGAGGCAAGCAACAAGCAAGCAAAAATCAAAATGATGGCACAAAATACACCCGACACACACCTACAATAATTCTTGAAGACCATGTCCAGTATTACTACAAGAATATAGCGTCCCAGCCGGCTGACTTGCACAAGAGGTATTGAGGGTCGAAATCTGAGCGAAGACTCGAACTGATCTGAAACAATTGAACTGCTTCAACCTCAGACCTCAAAACCTACCTCGGCACATCATATCCAAATATGAGCAACGCATTCGGTGGGTTCACCCATATCTCTCCCCTATCCAATGCAACGTCGTCGACTGCACACCCACCAGATCCACAGAAAGCGCTCTCATCGAATTGCATCCGTGACTACTTTGGGCCTGTTGTCCAAACCGTGACTGATGCCTTGCAATCTCGTGGTCCATCAACACTTCAAGACTTGATTTCTTTTATTAGAAATCAATGCGTGAGGGATTGGAACGAAGAGAGAAACCGACTGATAGAACAAATAAATGCTTCCTCTAGTAAAGCTAGTGGAGGGAGAGTTGCAATGAATAAAGCTCGAGGCTCAGAAGCAGCTGGATTTGTCACTGATGCATCACACATTCGTGCATCGTTGATTGTGTTATTGCATCATGGTTTGGTGCATGTTTCTGGAGGTGGAAGCAAGAATGCAAGCAATAAAGAGTCTGCCGACAGTGAAGGACAGAAGCCGCAGAAGCCGGATCCTACTTCTTCGTCCACTCATTACACATACTCATTCCTTGTTGATAGAGCGAGATTACTACCACGATTTCCGCGGTATATACAACATGCAAAAAGTATGATCGATGAACATGCAGCTCATCTGGTGGAAGCTCTTTTATTTAATGGAAGAATGACAGCAGAAGATGCTATTTCATACGTTTGGGGAAACTTGAAGAGTGAGGAATCGGATGAAAAAGAACAACAACAAGTTCTTGTTGCCGTTGTAAACAGCTTTAGAAGATTGATTGAATGCGGGTATATCAAGGCGGTAGATCCTATTGCAAGTAATCAAGAGTTGCTTGATAAAGAGCAACAAGCTGAAGATGGTATCAATGGCGGAGAGGTTGAGTTTGAGTGGAACGATGATGGGGAAATAAGTGCTGGAAAGAGAAAGAGGAGATCACGTTCGACGTCTGATGAATCCAAGTCCAAAAAAGTTAAAGTGAATGGCGCAGACAATAACTATGGAAGCAACAAGCAAGACGATGACAACGTTGTCAAACTACTCTCTCCGTTGCGTAAGCTGGTACCAGCTGGGTCGGTTTATTGTGCTAACACATCCATGTTTCATGCATCGATGCGTGCAATGGTATTGGGACGACTCGTTTCTGAAATTTATGGAGAAGAAAACGAAAGCAATGGCAAGTCTACTAATGGCGGTGCAAATGGACACAACAGCTATCTCAACTTAGCTGGACCCATTGTCACAGCTGCGCTAAGATACGCAGCACAGCAAGAGCATGCTCCCCAACAACTCTCCGAGACAGAAGAAGAAGAGCATATTCGACTGGCTGAGTTGGGCATCTTTTCTCCTGCGGACATTGCGCCGTTCCTTTCAAATGAGACAAAACAATCACTTCAGACGCAGATTGGTGGTCTCAATCAGAATCTCTCAAACAACCTTATTCGTTTGTCCAAACTGCAATATCCCCCAATTATATCAGAATTAGAGGAAGCCCTGGGTCACTCAAAGGGTGGCAAATTTGAAATCAACACGCGCAATCTGCTTGCAAGATTGCGACACCGTATTATCCATCGCGTTATCACAACTCATCAAGGTGCCGTAGCTGCACGCATCATCAATATTCTTGAGTACAGAGGACATTGCGAGTCAGATATTGTTGCCGAGGATGCGATGGTTCCCGCCAAGGAAGCAAGAGAGGCACTTCATCGTCTCCACCGTGAGAATTATATATGTCTATCTGATATGCATCTTACTAAAACACACAACACGGGTACGGCTATTTACTTATGGAATGTGATTCCATCTCGCATGACTAAGACTGTTGTCAACAATGTCTCCACTGCAATATTGAATCTTCGATTGCGGCGACAGCACGAAGTAGAAGTGGGCAAGGAATGGATGGATCGAGCCAAAGACGCAACTGATGAGAATGATAATGAGGAAGACAAGAAGAAATACCAAGCCTTTTGCAAAGGACTCGAGCGGCTTGATAGTGCATGTTTGCAGTTGGACGAAACCTTGATGGTATTGAAAGATCTGTAAACACATTTCAACCATTACTTAAAATCAATTACGTAGAACTTTTATTCAGTATATGCAAATGAAATCAGTTGACAGCGGACCACTATCCAGAAATAGTGTGGACGACGATGCCAGTGCTTCGCTGAAACCTCTCTTCATGATGATCGCACCTTCCCCGCGGAACTCGTCTTCATACTTCTTGCTTTGTTCTAAAAGTTTCTTGGTAAACCACCAATTTTCGTTCAATCCAGAGGCGTAGTAGGATTTAAATTCAATCCATCGAACTTTCTTGCCATTAATAGTAACATCATCAAGAAGTAGACAATCAGGTGTACTCCTAGTGCCCATCAACCTCAAATCTTCTTCCTTCGCGTAATTGATTTGATGTCTATCGAGAAAGCTGTAGAGTTCATTCTCCCAATCTTGTGGTGATGTGGAGTGATTGACGTATCCTACCATGTCTTGTCGCTTGGCAGTCTGTAGTTGTTCCAATTCCCATTCGGAAAGAAAAGTACCAACATATTCTTCATCATAGATGATAGATTGCAAAATTTTGCCAGCAGGTCTTCTCCTATTCACAGCATGGCGACCGGGGTACCGTTGAAGCACTCTACGTGCCATAATGGCTCTGAAAATCGAGACAGGCGGTAAATCTAATTCAACCGCAATGTCCATTAGAGACTTTTTCTGCTTTTCGAATGAGCTTATCACTTCCTCTAAGGAATCTTCGTCTTTTAGTTTCCAATGATTGGACATTGCCTTCTTTATCAATAGCTGCTTTCTGATTGAAAGTGCCTGACGAAAAGTTAATCCAAGTTCGCAACATTCAAGCTCTACTTCCAACTGCCGGCTGCCATGTAACTTGCAGAATTCACCGCGACGAATGAGCACATCTTTTTGAAGTAGTTCTATTTCTTTACTGATGGGCACGGGTTCATACGCAGCCGGCTCCCACACGATGTTCCTCTTGACTCTTTTTGTGCCGTTGTCGAAGATGTGATCTAAGTAAGCAGCTGATGCGGTCTGTATCTGCAAGGCAATTGCAAAGATAAATGCCATCGAAGTAATGAGTGACGACGAAGATGCAGTCATTCCGAAGGTTGTGTCGTCGAGTCCGGGATTAAATGTGTAGCGAATGTTGTTAGAAGGAACCAGATCGCCTTTAGCTTTAGTAGCGATCCAAATGCCCTCCTTTGTATTGCTACAATAGTTGATGGCAATACTGAGAACAATTTATGGCAGTGATGCCGATGAATTTTCTACCATCTATCAACCCACCCCGCCCACCCATCATCATGGAGGTGAATGTTGATGCGTCGGTGTCTGAGCCAGCTGCGTTTTCTCGTGAGCAGCTGTTTCTTCAAATCAAAAGGTACCACCCTTGGTCCCACCAACATCGCATCAACATCTAATTTATTCAAGAAAGCTCATCTGATGTTGTTGTCAAAAGCTGCGCTGCGTGCCTATGTACGCCTTCGAATATCACAACAACTTCGTAAGCGCTGCGCCACAAGAATATCACAACTTCGTACTTCGTATCGTAATGTATCATGTGCCCAACATGAACAAAAGAGCCGCCAGTATTGTGGCCTTGTGCTCGGTCACTTTTTTACAAGCTTATTTATTGGTAGGGGTCTTTCCCTACGCTGCTTTCATGGCTGTCAACTTCCTACAAATACAAGAGGAACAAGCGGGCCCTTATGCAGCTTTGTTTGCAACATCTTTCATGATTGGGCGAACTGCAACTGCTCACCTATGGGGTCTCCTGGCTGATCTTTATGGGCGCAGGTTTGCAATGATATGTTCACTAGCTGGCAGTGGTCTGGCATCTCTGTGGTTTGGCTTTGCCACATCTTTCAGTCAAGCCATTGTTGCTCGCGGTATGATTGGTGCTTTGAACTCGATTGTCGGTGTGAGTAAGACAGTTGCAACTGAGTTGGCATTTTATGACTTTGACGAGTTCAGTAATCAAGTTGAAAATGGAGAAGCAAATACTGATGACAACATTCATGAACATGAACATGAACATGAACATGAACAACGAGAACAGCTAGAAACACGGATAGTTGGAAGAGTAATGAGCATGCGTGCATACGGTTTCCTCATCGCACCTGCAGTGGCAGGATTTTTGGCAGATCCATTGAACGTAAGAGATAAGGGTCTTTCGTATTCCACAAATATTGACGACAGTATATTGCATATCTCATGCTACAAATTGCTTTCAAAATATCCATATCTTCTGCCCAATCTTCTGGGTGCAGTGCTATGTTGGGCATCGACAATGGCTGTATACCTATGCATACCCGAGACGATGTCGCAATGTAGAAGTACGCGTTTGTTGGGCAAAGACTTCTTCAAATGGACAAGAAAAATATGTACTGGACACAAATGTTCCAAAGATGTGCAAGAAGATGCATTAATTGCATTGAAGACAGGTGATTCTACGTCAGACAATCCTGTTCAACAGTATGGATCAACACAGAATGATGACAATTTAGAAAATACAATGGAATATGCATCGCTACAGTTGATATGGTCTCGACGCAAAACACGCGTCCATTTGATCGCATATTGGCTGTTCTCGTTGATCATTATCAATATAGACGAAGCCTTCCCACTGTACTGCATATCACGAAACACTGGATTAGGTGGGTTGCAAGAGAACGAGATAGGAAAAATTTTATCTGCATCTGGAGTCATTTTCGCTATTGGGCAATACAGAGTTTACACTATGATATGTGATCAATTTGGTATTTATGGTTCGCTTCACTTTGGGGCAGCCTTAGGTATCTTGCCAGTAGCTTTGTTTCCACTAGCTTCTTTGGTCTACACCGCTGAAAACAAACGTTGGTCGATGCTTTATTTATCCCTCTTGTCGGGAGTCACGAAAGTGTTCCAGTCGGCTTTCTTTTCATCCATCACTGTCGCGACGAACAGAACTGTTCCCGCTGAGATGAGGAGCAGAACGAATGCATTAGGAAGCATTGGTGCTGGCCTCTCAAAGGCTGTTGGACCTTTGATTGTTGGAATATGGATGTCCTTTTGTTTGTCATTAGATTCACAACATAACAGCAGTATCAGCTTACCAATTGGATCGTTGCTTGCATGGTTTGGTATCGTGTTCGTGAGCGGAATGAGCATGTTTGCCGTACTGAAAAGTCTGTAAGAGGAACTACTGATAGACAATAGAAATTCATTATAATACATACATTTCACTGTGTCTACACTAAGTACCCATCATGAACACGCTGTGGTCTATTATCCCATGTGAGAGTGCCACACTCTTCTCCGATAAGAACATGAAACAGACGTTGATGCTTGTGAATCTTGAGCTGCTCTATCCACCACTTGTTCAGCTGACGTCGATTGTACTGGTTGTGGTACTTCACTTTCACGGTAGCTGAATCATCATAGGCATCATCTTCGCCAATTACTCCCACCGTGCTCCCAGCAGCATTACTGTAATTCCCCAAAAGCACCTCTTCGCGACCCAGTTGTGCAGGTGGAAAAGGCTGCTCTGGGCGTGCGTGTGGATTTGCCCGGATGACCGGCTGCACGTACGCAAGCTCGAAAGGGTCGCTATCGCCGATCAGGTTCGTTGTAGACGTAGTTTCTGACGTGGCTGCAGTGTCCACAGACATGTCATCCTCACTATGATCATGTGGAAGTCTGCTCAAATTTGCATTGTGTCGTTGCATTTCCCTCTGCTTCTTTTTCAACTTCTTCTCTGCGTCATTTCCAACACTGATGTCCATCATTGTTGCAACTTCAAGAGGTAAGAATGAACTTGTTGCATCGTAACGAGCTCTTGTCGAGCGAAGAAAGAAATAGGTGAGAAGCATCAATGCAATCGTTGCGTATGCTTCGTGTCGAGCACCTTTCAAAATAAATTGACCGGTGATGGTAGCCTGAGCAATTACCAGCCCAAAAACAAAACGACGAAAGATCTTCGGCCAAAACATTCCTCCTGTTTCGAAGGCGCTTTCGTAGACATATAGAAATTGATGCGTCCACACGATGCGGCTCAAGAAGAAAAATAATGCGCAAGGAATAAGCACAATCGGAGCCACAACGGCAAAAACGACACCGATGACCACGACCAACATGTCTTGAGCTAGAATTTTGTGCTGGTTGAACCATCCGGGATCATCAATTGCCCGCATTGCCAAGCGTGTACTACGTTTTGCTCTGAGGGTAGAGTAAGGGAAGAGGATGATCAAAATCGCATTTTGCACTATGCTGACAATGCGAGAAATTTCAACTCCCAGTCCTGTAAACGTCTTGATTGTCACAAATGACACAAAGAAGGAAGACATACGAGGTAGAGAGTTCCCGAGCATTTCGAATGCTGATTCGGGCGTTGCAATGATAATAGCCAACGTGTCAAAAATTGATCCGGCAATCGCTGTGACTAAGAATACGTTGAGCACCTGCCACATAAAGTACCTTGAAAACGATTTCATTTGAGCTTCACTGAACGATAGCCTTCCCTCCAGTCGACTGATTTTCATGAAAAGCGGCGGTAATAGCTGCTGCAGCATAACCAAACAGACAGGCTGCACTGTGGCGATTGCCGCTGAGAAGAGAGCCGACGCCTTTACCAAGAACATTCACTGATGAGGATCACAAGGAGTTGGAGAAACAAATTCAATTACTCGTGGATGAAAAACAATCTCTCACCTTGTCTAGCTGATTCAACCGAGGTGAGATTGACACCAAAGCTGACTCACTCACAAGAAGTGATACAAGAGCTACTGGGACAATGTAAAAAGCAATGAGGAGCAGGCAAAGGATCTCGAGGATAAGTGTCCTCGTTCGTTTTGCGCCCTTCGATAAGTAAACATTCTCCCATAAAATATCTCGTGGCTCTGGCGCAGTAGTGACCTCCATTGAACCTGGCTTTGACGAATGCATACTTTGGATCGCAATCGTGGAAGCAGTATAGGTTCTCATCACCACGAAAGCCTTGTCGGTCACTTCATTCATGTGATCCTCAATGGATCCATAATTTTGACCAACCTTTTCAAATGTTGAAAAATTAGACAGCGACCGACCAAACAATGAGCCATCAGGGATAGAAGTGGAATACTTCTTGATAGCATGCTTTGCTTTTCGGGCGTTTGACCTCTTCTTAGGCTGGAAGCTATTGTTGAATGGATTGTTGTCGTTATCGTGCTCGCCATAACCATCTTCTACCTCCCCCATGGGTGGACGCTCTGCCTCTGGTTCTATTGAACTTCTACTTGAATCCCTATGAGCATCTATCTTGGGAGGACGATAGGATGTGTTGAGATTGCTGGTATTTTTAGGTGTTTGTGTCATCCTATTCTTCAATGATTTCTTAAACTCAGACGCATGTGTCGTGGCAAGAGTATAATCAATATCCTCCCGTCCTTCCCCAGCTTGCATTCTGTCCATATACCACATGACCTGTCGCCGTCGTAGTTGTTCCTTTTCAATACTCCTATTCATTTCTTCCAATCTCACGTACAGTTTGGAAATGCGCTCTTGAGCTTCATCCAGCACACCAATCTTTTCACACAAGTGACAAGACCAAACTGCATTGGATATATGATGAGCCAAACGAGTATCAGCTAATAGTTTGCGCTTTTCAATTCGACACAGAATTAGCAATTCTTTTTCAATTTGTGCCAACACCGCCGTTCGTTCTGCCACCATTTTTTCGAGATTGATCAAGTTTTGACATATCGTGACACTCTTCACTGCCTCTGGATACACATGCCGAAAGTAATTCCCAATCTTGCGAGGTGTCCTTAAATGTCTAGGAATGTTGGATACTAACACAGTTCGCAAATGTGGTTCCTTCGACAACAAATATCTATGCCGTATACTCGAATAGGCAGTGTACTCAATCAACAATTCTCCTACCACAATGATTGTTAACAAATACGCCGCAACACAATGTATCCAAAGTCGATTTGATCCCGAGCTAACATTGGCCATGGTAAATCGTAAAAAGTCTGTGAATAAGAGACTATCGACATATCCCTTGAGATCATTGGCCTTGGCTCGTCCACCCCCCGTAAAGTTGAGTGGAAGTAACACTAGGAATGAAAAGACGGACATTTTGACAATGCATCTTAGGGCTAGGCGGTGGAAGCGTAGGAATATGAGTGCATCAAATCCTACTCGTTTGATAATCTTTATTGAAAGGGATAGATGAACGTGCAGTAACGTTGGCTTTAGCATGGTGGTCGTATTATAAATTGTGCACAACAAAATACATACATTTATAATAGAGGCACTCAACTCACCTCCTCATCTGAAATAAACAAACAAACCTTCACCCAGCTAAACGGCCCATCCACTGGCAATGGCGGTGGTACCAATTTCGGCAGCCGATGCCTCCGCGGACTAACAAACAATGGAGCAGTCTTTTGATTGTGATAAAAGCAACTCAAAAAGACCAAACTGATAATGAACATAATGATAAGCATCATGGTCAATGTGGCAAATGTCATGGAGTTTGCGCGCAGATAGGATACGTCTTCGACGTAGGAGGGGAGGAAGCTGAGACGACGGTGCTGTGCGTCCACTGAGTCTGTTGATATTGTTGTGTCGTACTCATTATATTCAGTACTACTGTGATTGTTGTTGTTGTTGTGTGCTGCAGGCCCCAAGAGGAGTTCAATTATCGGCTCAATCGTTTGTAAAAATATACGCCTTCGAAATTCGTGTAGGTCAATGACCCATTGGGGTACTGATATGGCCGTTCCTTCCATCATTGCATCAGCTGCTGCGGTGGTCGTTGCTGTTGCGGCGTCAAAGTCGAACAGTCGCTTTGAGGACTCCATAATATTTTGATACAGGCTGTGATCGCGCACCGTTATTATTGCCGCATTGCTCGCTCTGATATCATATTTTGCTCAGCAGATTAAAATGATTATTGCCGTATTATTCGCCTTCTACTTTTGCTCTACCAATAGCATCGTTTCTTCTTCCGTAGTATTAGTTCGTCTTCGTCGCGTCGTTTATTGGCCAAACGCTCGAAGCGCCCAAACTAAATCGCTGTTGTCGTTGGCTTGGTTGAGAAAAAAGCCCGCTCAAAAATCGGGGGAGTCTTGCCGATATGAGGGCCTTCCCCCCTTCTAAACTGGTGATTGTGTCGAACAGCTAAGGAGGAGAGAGGGGCTAACCGCGGGGGCATCCCCCTTGCCCCTACTTTAACCAAGATTCAATTTCAGCTCTCCGCGCAGCTCTCGCTACTGTCCCTTTTTGCAATTTTGCTTCAGCCGTGGTGCTTCATTGAGTTTGCTTGGGCAACTCTGGCAAATCCAGCCGTACTTTCACCTTAGATTGGTGATAACACATCTGAAACCTGAAGAAGCCAGGCACTCATTCGCTATTGAAGAAATAAATTTACTTTAGCTTTGACTTTGAGCTTTGACTGATTTAAGATTCTAGCTTTGAGCGAAGTCAATCTTGGATCTTGGATAAGCCCTACAAAGCGGGCCACTTTACATTCTAAAGCACCGCTATTGAATATTGAATACTACACATCGAACATATCCAAGATGTCAAAGCGCGCATCAGCCAACGGCAGCATGACGTCCTCAGCGTCATCCTCTGGCCCAACCCAATCCCTCCGCGACATAGTCCAACAATCCCTCCACAATGTCCTTCAAACCTCCACCGCCGAGCTCCCCGACGGCAAATGGATCGTCCTCGTGGTCGATCCTCAATCACTCCGTGTCATTTCTTCGTCAATTGGCATGTATAATTTAATGGAGCACCATGTGTCCATCGTAGAAGACTTGATGAAGAAACGTGCACCATTTCGTGATCAGGCTGTGCTGTACTTGGTGGAGCCAAATGAAGAGAGTGTCGATCAAATCATTGCAGATTGGACACCCAACAAGGCTACTTTGAAAAAGGGTCCTCTCTATGGAAATGCAGTCTTTCTATACTTTTTGGGACGTCTCCCCGATGAATTATTTGCCAAAATTAAGGCCTGCAAGGAATTAGTCAAGCGTGTCAAAATACTACAAGAGGTGAACTTGGATTTCTTAACCAAGGAGGCGCAGGCATTTCATTTTGACATGGGAAGGTCATCCTCCATCTATCCAGATTTGTACCTATCGAAATATCAAACGGTGGAGAATATAAGTCCAGCACAAGAGCAGATGGTGCAAAAGTTGGTGACTGTATGTGCCACGTTGAATGAATATCCGCATGTGCGCTACCCTGATAAGAATGACATGTGTAAAAATCTAGCGTTTGTATTCCAACAGAAAATGAATGAGTTTGTTGGTGCGAATAGTTCATGGTGGTACAATGGGGATGGGCTGCATCCCAATTCGGATCGTGCAACCTTGTTGTTTATGGATCGGAAGGATGATTGTTTGTCTCCCCTCATGCATGAATTTACCTATGAGGCCATGGTGAATGACTTGCTGCCCATTGAAGATGATCGTATCACCTATAATAGTATCAACGCTGGTACTGCCAAGGAGGGGACAACAGACGAGAAGACCACCAAAATGGACGCATTATTAAATGACAACGATGAGGTTTGGATGGAATTACGAGGGATGCATATTGCCGATGTGATTAAAGTTCTGAGTACCAGAATCAGGGATATTGTCGATTCCAATACTGGATCGGCGCTGAATACAGCGTCAAAAGGGAAGAATGGGAAGGCGCTCTCGGTGAGTCAAATGCAAAAAGCACTCTCGGCACTGCCAGAGTATAGGGAGATCATGTCCAAGCTGTCACAGCATATGCAGATTGCACATCAGTGTATGGATGCCTTTACCAAACAGAGATTGCTGGATTTGTCTGATCTGGAGCAAACATTGGCCACGGGCAAGACAGAGGACAATACTGTACCAAAACTCAAGGAAATATTGGGTGAGGTGGTGAACGAATTTAGGCAACAACCCAACTCTGTGATGCGGCTGCGCCTACTTGCAATTGTCATCGTGAGTCAGCGTGGTTTGGAATCACAAGATTACTTGGATAAATTGCTCAATGAGGCAAGATTGACAAAAGGAGAATTGAAGGCTTTGAAATGCATAGAAAAATTGGGATGCCCTCTTGTCAAAGCCCCTCAAAGTGGTGCCACGGGGAGGATGGGAAAGATACGTGGCACGAAGGTTTCGGCGTATCATCCTGACGCCATCGAAAGTAGTAATGAATATGCAAATAGTCGATATGTGTGCGTTTTGAAAGCGATTATGGAGAAAGCTGCTAAGGGAACTCTTAGCGTGGATGAGTACCCTAGTGTAATGCCTCTTCCTGACGCCGAAGGGATGCTTGGTCCTTCGTCTTTGAGTAAAGCGAAAAGTGTGAGGAAGATAGGTTCTTCTTCGAAATGGGCCGGTTCTAGTTCTACTGCTTCCCAGGGAACGAAGAAGAAGGGACACGGAGGAAGACAGATTATATTTATGGCGGGGGGGATGTGCTATTCAGAGTTGCGTGCCGCTAGGGAGGTCATGGCAGATACGAATATGGAAATCGTGGTAGGATCAAATAGGTTCGTCAAACCCATGGATTTCTTGATTGATTGGAAGAATCTAGACCAAGGAGATAAAGGAGAAGCTTAATTGTTCATGCACCAGCCCCCGCCCCAAATTTTGTTGTTGGTGTGTAACTTGATTTGTTAATATTTTATAGATGAAAGTTTCTTTTGCTTATTGTATAAGGCGAAGTCACGACCACTCAGCTATGAGACGCCACCTACTAATAAGAGTTATCACGTGTTTCCCGAATATCAGTGTAAATTCTGGGACTGATGCACATGGATTGGAGCTCTTGGAACAATAGCTTGCATGCATAAGGTATTTCCACTTGGCAGACTTTGGTGGGCCTTCCAACGCAGGTTGGAGTCCTACACTCATAAGTCATCTTCTTCAAGTTGGATTGCGCAGTGAGACCACATCGCTCGCAAATATGAATACGATACTGATCAGAGTTACAGAAAAATCTGTCTCGGATGAAATTGGCACAACCGTGGGTGATGAGACAATCACGTTCCATCTCTCCCATACGAAGACCACCATCCCTCGCACGACCCTCTAATGGCTGACGGGTGAGCATGGCAACGGGACCACGAGCTCGAGAGTGAATCTTATCATCAACCAAGTGCTTCAAACGCTGATAGAATGTTGGCCCGATGAATACACGAGCGCACAATGGACGACCAGTATGACCTTGGTACATCGCTTCATTACCATGACGTTGGTAACCCATTGCGTGCAAACGCTTGCTGATATCAGCGACATGGGCATCAGTGAAGGGGGTGGCGTCACCCTCAAAACCCTGGAAGACCGCAACTTTACCGAGAATACACTCAATCAACTGAGCGATAGTCATACGAGATGGAATGGCGTGGGGGTTGACAATAATATCAGGCACAATACCTTCGCATGTGAATGGCATATCTTCCTGACGGTAAGTCATTCCGATAGTACCCTTTTGACCGTGTCTCGATGCAAACTTGTCTCCAACCTGAGGCACACGGACGTTACGGATTCGGACCTTCGTGAAACGGTATCCCTCTTTTGTTGTGCTGATGAGAACATTGTCTACAATTCCATTTTCGTTTGCTTTCATCGAAGTACTACAATCACGTTTTGTGTAGCGAGATGGTTCATTTGTCATGGAATCGGTTGGAGCCGTCTTTCCAATGAGGACGTCATCTCCCGACACACGAGTTCCGGGCTGAACCAAGCCATCTTCATCTAATTTGCTGTAATCTCCGTATTTCATTCCACGTGTGTTTTCCATGGTCGGGCGTTCGAAAAATTCAGAATTGAGACTTCCTACACCGGCAGTGGCAGCCTTTTCTTGGTCACTGTAGCAGCGATAGTATGATGAACGGAAGAGACCACGGTCGATAGCACTTTGGTTCAAAATGAGGGAATCCTCTTGGTTGTAACCCGTGTAAATCATAATCGCTACGACTACGTTCACACCGCTAGGCAACTCACGGAAGTGAAGGAATTCCATTGCACGAGTAGTACAAAGAGGCTTTTGTGGATAATGCAGCACATGAGCCATGGTGTCCATCCGAACTTGGTAGTTCGATGCGTAAATACCCATGGCTTGCTTACCCATAGCACTTTGATAGGTGTTACGGGGACTTTGATTGTGATCGGGGAAAGGAATAATGGAGGCACAAATTCCCAAAATCATGGACGGGTGAATCTCGCAGTGGGTGTATGTGGTTGAGTAAGGCTCTCCTTCTGACAAATCCAAATCCTTCGGTTCCATTGCAATCATTGTTGTTTCTTCCTCCTCTGTATCGATATACTCCACCAAACCCTCCATCAACAGATCCGTCCACGTTAGTTGCTTGCTTTGCAACGCGGAAATGTGACGCTTCTTTATTGCCAGCTCCATGTCGTTTACAATAAATAGCGGACGACAGATACGACCCGCGTCGGTGTAAATACGAACCTCTGACTCAGTAATATCACGGACAATACTCACTTCCGCGTCAATATCAATCATACGACGAAGAGAGCGGAACGTATGCACTAATTGCTTGGGGTCACGATGGATGCCCACCCAGTTACCGTTGACAAAAATCTTACAAGTATTCGGTTCGGCAATAACTGATGGTAAGATATCAGTCAAGTTCTCTGTACTGAACTCTTCTAAAAACTCCATGATTGGTACCTGTGATGTTCCCGTCGTAATGTATGCCATGAGCGCCATATTCTTCACCAAACCTACAGCTTGTCCTTCGGGAGTTTCGGCTGGGCAGACCATACCCCAATGAGAGTTGTGAAGTTGACGTGGTTTGGCCTGCTTACCGGTACGAGCAAGCGGAGTGTTACTGCGACGAAGATGAGATAGCGACGATGCATACGTCAATCGATTTAACACTTGCGACACTCCCGCCTTGGATGTATTGCCCTTATCGCCCCCTGTAAAGTTCGAAAGAGTTATTCATAAGCAAAATGCGCATGAAACGAAGGAAAATAGTATGAACACAACACTTACAATTTCCAGTGGCCAAACTGTACTTCAGACCATCAGAGATATGACTCGATTTGATCGCAGCACCAACATTAAAGTGTTTCCCTTCGTCAAGACAACGCTGTAAGTGTCTCCTGACATCCTTAGTCAATTTTCTAAACAATACGCGGAATAGCCCTCCTAGCAATGGCCCTGCCAAATCCAAACGTTTCTTCCCAAAGTGATCACGATCATCCTCGTCTGCCCTCCCTAATTTGCACATGAGTAATTTATGCACTGCATATCCCATGAAAAATCCCTTCTTCGTTTCACAATGCTCCTCAGTCCCAACATGCGGCAATACCTCCTTTTGTAGAATGCCTGCCGCATAACGAATACGGTCATCCTTGGTAACATCCTTTGCTGACCCTCTCCTACCAATAAAATCCAAAGCTACCTCCTGCTTCTGAATAACAAACGATTCTTCCAACTGGGACGGAATAGATCCATCATCTCCCCATCTGACAAATCATACACCACATGCTCAATAATGTCCCTATCGGCAACATATCCCAATGCCCTGAAAATAATAACCACGGGAATATCCGTCCGAATATATGGTAGCGTACTCCGAATCTGATTCCCCTCTATAGCACCCTTTCCCCCCTTCTTATACATTTGAATATAAAGTGTTGACGTGGGTCTTGTCGAATTCTCCACCTGCGATCTCGTCTCAATAACCCAAGAAAACTTGGAATCCGCCTTCTTCTTGAAGGCATAGACGTGATTATTGGACATGCGTTCCTGTGCCACGATAACTTTCTCTGATCCATTGATGACAAAGTATCCCCCCTGATCATAAATACACTCCCCCAAATCAGCCAGCTGTGCATCATCCTTATCACTCAGTACACAAAATAACGATCGTAACATGATGGGGACATACCCCAAAAACTCTTTGCGGGCCTCTTCCGTACTGATTGGTTCCCCCATCTCTTCCGCCGGGTCGCCAACATTGGTATCCGACGGGACTCTATATTCATTCATGGTCACATCGACATATAGTGGAGCCGCGTAGGTCAAGTTCCTCAACCGTGCCTCATGCGGGAACATGTTGGTCACCGTCCCATCCTTCTCTACAGTGGTGGGCTTGGATAGGTAAACCTGACCAAATTTTACCTCGAATACTTTCTTTGTGTCACTCCCCATAATCTCATCAAAGCCCTGTTCATCATACCCCACCAAGTGTTGAATCTCTGGCGAGACACGTATCGAGCCACTATCGTCCACAAGCTCCTGCATCGTATTTTGAATGAATTCATTGAAGGAATCAAGTTGCTGTCGCACCAGCCCCTTTTCCTCAAAGTAGGCGCTAATGACAGCCCAGGCATCTTCTTGTGTGACTGGCATGGAGTCGAGATCGAGCATGGTTTCATCACCGCCGTAATATTCATCTCCTCCGTTGTAGCCATAGGCGGCTTGTTCGTCTGCGGCTGCTCCGTAGGGATCTTCGCCGTAGGCCATGGCGGGGTTTTCGACTTCCATCATGGTGATGCTGTTTATATTGTTGCGTTATTTCTGTGGGAGGGAGGAGTCTGTACCTACTTGCCTAATAGCCCCGACGCCCTCATTGCTATATTGTCTGGTGTATTCGTGCACAAGATCGCATCGACATCGAGCGATCTCCGTTGCAAAAAATCATGCGGTGCACAGGCTTCGACATTGAGATGTGTGTCTGAGATACATGAACATGTGTATCTCTGCTGTCTGATCTGAACCTTCGCAATCAAAAAAATTTGGAAGAACAATCGAGTTGGCGAGCGATGACAATGATGGCATCGGCCAATGAATGGGCGAAGGAAGGCTCTACAATACGAAGTTCTTTCGTCTACTCCTATCAAAGCTTAGAATGACACTCATATAGCTGGTAACGGGATGGACACTGAATTGCTGAGGAGTCCATTGCTACTTGAAGAAAGAACTCAATCGCTGACGACGCCAGAAGAAGAACGAAGAAGTTGTTCTCTGAATGAAATAATAGCACAACCCATACCCATACAAGTACAAGAAGAAATAATGGATCATAATCCAATCTATCAAAGCGAACAACACAGTAATGAAGGCTCTACCACTGATGATGCTCTATCAGCATCCTATGCAGCCACAATGAAACAACGTCGAGTCGCCACAGCACTCTACCTCCTCACCACATCCCTCCTCTTTGCCGATCAAAATCTCATGTCACCAAACCTATCGGCAATCGCCGAAGAATTTGGATTTGATGATAACACACGTGACAAAATGTTAGGTGGGGATATTGCCATTGCATTCTTCATGGTGGGTGTCCCCGCGTCGTTTCTTGTGGGGTGTTTGGCAGATGTGCTTCATAAGCGGAGTTTACTGTTTCTGTGGGTGATTCTCATTGGAGAGGGAGCATGTTTTGCGACATACTTTATCACCACCTATGTGCAATTGTATTGGTGTAGAGCGTTGACTGGCATGTCGGTGGGTGGTGCCTTGCCGCTGATATATTCTGTACTGGGGGATTATTATGAACCGAAAGATCGTGGATGGGTTAGCGGTGCCATTAGTATGGGTTGTGGAATTGGCATTAGCTTTGGGCAGGGTATGGCAGGGATATTAGGTCCGCGGTATGGTTGGAGAAGTCCATTTCTGGTCGTGAGTGTTATTGCGATCATTTGTGCAATTGCTGTGTGGATATTTGTTCCGGAAGTTGAACGAGGTATGAGTGAGAGGATAAGTAGTAGCAGGCCTACTAATCATCAGCAATTGGACATTGCTAGAGAAGAGGATGGCATAGTTCCATATCAACAACAAAATGAGAATGGGTTGGATGGAAATGAGCTAGAGATGTCGGACGGTTTGAGCAACAGTGGGACTATTCGCCGACATTCACATTCGAGAACTACTTTGGTTGCAAACGACTCACCTACAAAAGGATTATACGTGCAACAATTCGATAACGAAGAATCTATCCCTTCATCACAAGACCTCAGCTCAAAGTGTGGCTATCTATCGAACTTTTATCGAGATAATATTCATCCACATTTGCAAACAACCAATACGCTTTTGAGATGTCCTTCGGTATTGCTAGGTATCTTTCAAGGTGCACCGTAAGTGAAACATCAACATCTTCAAAACAAGTCCTTGACTCATTTCAATTGAACTCCTCTGACACTCATTTTTGATTTGCCGTAAATTTACAGTGGATGTGTTCCGTGGGGAATAGTCAATACATTCTTGAATGACTATTTATCATCGGATCGTGGGTTACCCGTTGAAGGAGCAACATTGATCATTCTGCTGTTTGGCCTTGGAAATTTTCTTGGAACAGTTCAAGGTGGATTGGGTGGCTCTTATCTCTACGCCAGATACGGGCCGCGCTATCCAGCACTTTTATCAGGAGGTGCTGCAATCGCTGTTTGTCTTCCGATGTGGGGACTGATTAACTTTGACTTCCAAGTCAATGAAAACAACGACTACATTAACAACAACAACAACAACAACAACAACAACGGCGATGACTACTTTGTCAATGGCGGTGCTTCAGCTATTACCTTTAGCACATACTTTACACCAGGGATAATAGCCCTCTTAGCTGGATGTATGAGTGGCATTACTGGCCCAATCGTCAAGTCTACCTTGCAGAATGTCACAATGCCACAGATGAGAGGACAAGCATTTGCTCTCTTAAATACATTCGATGACTTTGGAAGAGGGCTAGGACCGGCATTCGTCGCGTGGATGATTGAGAATTTGGGAGGGAGGACGAGAGCATTCAATATTGGTGTGCTAGGATGGACATTATGTGGTATTCTGAATCTAATGCTCTTTTGTACGGTGGAGCGAGATGAAGAGAAAGTTAGGTTGGGTTTAGAGCAGATGGCTGTCGAGAAAGAGGAGAATAGTTCGGGAGACTTTCGCGAGAACGACGAGGTCCACGATAATTTGGAGTTTTCGTAACCGAACCTTGCAATTGATGTGTGAAATTTTATGTAACGTGTTAATGTATCAAGTTTTGTGTAAAGTGCTGATGTGAGTATTCCCGTTATGTTTGTGATCATCATTGCAGTTGGTCGGTCACAACTCGCACGACATGAGCAATTTCGGGTAATACAAGTCCAGAAGAAATGGTCAGAAGAGCAAATAATGTAACTTTACCTCCTCCAAGTCTTCCTGGCATCGCCTTTGCTTCAGAACTGTTATCAGCAGAACGAAGCGACAGCAAACACAATGCTGGCAGTAGTCCATATAAAGACACGCCGCCTAACAGTCCAGCCTCTTCCAACGCAGTCAAAAAGACATCCGGGAAAGCATATGAGATAATGACTGGTGGAGCCAGCGCCAAAATAGCTGCAACTGTTCTTGTGCCTGCACCGACAGAAGTGTTGACGTTGAATGCTGGTGATTTCTCTGTCTTTGATTCGACGCCATCATTCGACAAAAGTTCAATTGCATCAACAAAGAAGTCAACAAGAGACACCGAAGCACCAGCCATGCTGGATCCAATCGCACATATGGAAAATAGTTCCACAAGATCTGTAACAGTTGTGCCGCCGACCTGGCCCAGAACATTCACAACTTCCATACTGTTGGAATCGATAGTCGATCCATCGATGATACCAAGAAACACAGCCTCCCATATTGTATAAAGAACCAATGGAATCAGGCTTCCAAGCAATATAGCCTTTTTTGTCTTTTCAGGATCGTAATTGAGATATTGGAGAATTGTAGGAACCACATTTTGGGCTCCAAAGGATAGTATCCCAATAGATATGCCTGCTGGATACACCGCGGTCCAGTCAGAACGACTTACTAGATTGGACACTTGCACAAAGGGAGATATGTTTCCAACTATGCCGATGAATGAACATACTAAGCCCAGAACAAAAGCTCTATTTATAATGTCCACTCTTGACGTCCCTGCAATTGCAAATGATGCAAAGCCCCCTGCAAAGAGCAAAGAACCAACCGTAGGAGTAATAGATGTTGTATCTGTGAATTCCTTTGCAAATTGAGCTATCAGTTGGCCACCTTCGGCAGTATAAGCAACGACAATTGCTGTTAGTAAGAACCAAAATAACGCCGCAGTGATTACTTCACCTGGTATGCCAAGTGCCATTTTCGATATTGATAAGAATCCGCCACCATTGCTATCGTCACTTTCTTCTTCAGCCAGCCAGCTCGCTTCTAACGTAAGCATCGATGTAACGTACGTGAACAGCCAACACACTGATAGTCCAGATATCGACGGTATAAATCCTGCATCTAACGTTTCGGCTGGGAGGGCTATCATTCCTGCTCCAACAGCAGTTCCGGCAAATAGTAAGGATGCACCTGCGATGCTCCCGCCATTATCGCTTTCATTGTCATCATGATCATTTGACAGTAATAATACATCTAATGAACGTCTGGTAACGAGCGGCGGCTTAGTTGAGTAGATGACCCGCGGTGGTGTTTGAAATGCGACTGCAGATGTGCAGAATAGTAACAGTAATAGGATAATGTTGGCATCCTTAAGCATCCTCGATCCTTGCACTATACGCACAAAGAAACAAGCCGATTTGCAAATCAACACAGAAACCTCGCGTCGAGGCACGGCACGCTACCTTCAGACACCTACGCGACGCAGCCAGTCAACTAGGAGAGAAGGCTCAGTCCAACTTCAGCTACATACCGCCGTTTGCGATTTGCGAGTGCTTGGTGGCGCTACGCTCTTCGCTCACGTTCGTTGTTGACGATGATCTGTTACATCGAATCCTAGGATTCTGAAAATCCTAGGATTCGATACCGGCGAATCCTTGGATTTCGGAATCCTAGGATTCGTGAGGGGGCTGCACATCGAATCCTTGGATTGTCCGAATCCTAGGATTCCTGCCTCCGAATCCTAGGATTCCTGCCTCCGAATCCTAGGATTCGCCGGCTCTGATCCATCGAATCCTTGGATTGATGGGCGAAGACGAAGACACCTCGACCGACCATGACACGATATCGCTGCTATGCAGCAGTAGATAAGGAGGGGCATCAAGTAATTACAAAGGCAACCAACCCGCCCCCTCGCCTCTAATATGATTAAAGACGACGGCTTAGTCACCTGGAGCGGAAGGAAACGCCACGACGTCGCCTACACGGTACAAAAAGTTTGCATAATTATTCGTTTCCGTCGAACAAACAATCGACTACAATTCAATGCAAACGGCGAAGATATCGATCAAGCAAGCATTAAAAATTCATTATTACGATAACATGCATTTGTGGGAGCCATATTAATGATAGATTGAGGGGAACATCATATTTATCAAGTATTACTTCTAATAATTTACATCACATACCAACAATTAAAAATAACATAGCCTATCTGATACTTTAAACTCTGTATTATGTACCACCAACACCACATCCATTAGAAGCGTATGATTGAATGGTACATGAATAACAACTCATTTGTTGTTATTGACTTTGTTGTTATCGGCTATCTCGAGTGCTGATTGTTGCGTACTCTGGATGTGAAAATGAAATTATGTCGGTCGACATGTGTATTGGCGATGGTAGCGCCGAGAATAATAACGGTCGAGAGAACATCGTCGGCATAATCTAAAATAGTGTGAAGTAAGTATCTGCTATGTTGTTGCTGCAGCAGTAGCCCTCTCTAGTAGGCGTTACTTCATCATCGTGGAGTTCTTCTTCAAGCAAGCCTTGCCAGAATCCTAGGATTCGGACGTCATGTTTTATCGAATCCTAGGATTCGGAGCAGGAATCCTAGGATTCGGAAATCCAAGGATTCGATGTAACAGATCTGTCTGTGCCATGTCTTTCACTTTGATTCTCACGAATCACTTTTGTCCGAATGGCATAAGGACTCTGTCCTTCAGACATCATCCTTATCGGGATTCCATGGCACACAGGACTCGTGGTCCGTCTCAGTTGTCACATCGTCACTCATCTGGTGACGCGCTTCATCACTTTGTTCGGCAGATGGCATCATTCGTGATTCATTGTTCTGCTGCATCGTTCGGTCTCATCATCATGTAGATAATAAGCCCTCACTTCTTATGGCATCACAATATTAGCACACTCATTCCTTGTCATCATTGCCTTTCTGGATCTCCTCCATCTTCATGATTTTGGCCTCCGTAGTAAAAGTCATTTTTATCATGGTTGTTTTGTGAGTGAAACACCAAAATTCCTACTTGGAGGCCTACGTAGGAATTATACCAGGAAAAAATCATCTAAATCGCTTATGGCCTTTCCCGCTGTGTTTTGTTAGTGAATTGATCTAGGGATTTTGGCCAAATGATTGCCAAAATAATGTTTTAGGGTGTAATATGATTTTCCAATACCACCATCCAACATCCTTTTGTTGACCATACTGGAGTTTCTATATGTTGGTTGTCCGATAATTCCAATGCCCCACAAAATTGCAAGTTTGAGGTTTGTGAGTCCCTGTCTTTCTCTCTCTAGACAAATTCGGCGTTGGCAGTTGGCACACAGCCATCCCAAATGCGACGAAATAATTACAAAAGGCATCTTTCTTATTGTATCACTATACACGTACACTTTACACTTTACAAAAACGGAATTCAAAGTCTTCGACTGACCTTGTCGCAACAAAAATTGATATTACTCAGAGAATGTCCACGTCTTCATTTGCCACATTCTTTGTGCCCTTCTTCTCTGTGAAAGCTCCATACATCATTATTCCACTAACTACTACCACTAGACTGACAAATTTAGAATCGCTCCAGCACATTTCTCTACCACCCCACTTCTCACAAAGGAAATAGGCACCAGCTGCAAAAACAAGTACTGCTTGTAGACCCTTTAGTATACCTGCAGATGTTGCTCCACCTGGAAAATACTTCAGAGTCCCATAGTACGTCAGGGAGTGCACAAAGCTCGAAACTGTAATGGATCCTAATATGAACAAAGCTTCAAGTGCAGTTGTGTCCGATTCTCTCATAGGGGCCAAAATCAGCGGCTCAAGGCGCGGCAGTGTGTAGAATATTTGCCAAAGTAGAAACGCCAACGTTGCAACCGTTCCTTGGATAGCACAATTGGCACGAGCAGAAAGATGATCTCTCTCTTTGGGAGTGTCATTTGTACTCAATGAATTGTCGGCATTCGGAGAAGGCGTCATAATTCTTTCACACATCACATACGTCAATCCATGAAATGATGATCCAACAAAGACTAGAATTGCTCCCATTAAGACATTTTCGCCCACTGCTTTGGAGTCACGCGCAGTCAACGCCAAGCCAAGGACGACTAGACACACACCAGCCCACTGGAGTTTCACCATAGATCGCGAAAGCAAAACTCTTGAGAATATGGCTGCCCAAATGGTAACTGAGCTGTAAATAATTGCAAATACTGTTGGGCCGGCTAAATTGTTTCCAGTGTACACCATTGATTGAGCAAATAAGTCAAACTTAGCTATACCAGATGCTTTGAGAAGCAGCGTTCTATCAGATGGCCAATGTTCTTCTTCCTCTTCTATCTCTTTCGGCTTTTGCGATGATGCAGCAAGAGAGTTATCATCTTGCGCATTGTACCGTTTCTTTTGGTCATCTCCGGATAATAAGTGTTGCATCGAACCATCTGATTGTTTCCGAGGCGAACAACGAAATGTAAAGATGGCTAAGGCTGGTCCTATGTAGTAAAATAACATGTACAGTTGACACTTCGGGTTGGCTAGACCTGCATGAGTTGCATAGGCCATTTGTATTGGCTGCGTCACTCCTGACAGCACATAAAGTATGGCGTTGGTGTATACCAATATCATTGATGGATGTTGCTCTGCCATGATGTTGCTACCCTTTCTTTCTTTGCGAAGAGTTTTATAAAGTACCTGTAGATTGAACTTGTGTAGAGGATTGGTGGCGACGACTGGTGCTGGTGTCGACTAGCATGCCTTCGCCTTTGATTGAGCTCGGCTAGCGTCGGTGCCGGCGGCGCGGTCAGCAATGCGGTTGCAAGAGGTTGCAAATTGTTGTTCAAGATTCAAGAAGTGGTGTCAGGGCACAAGGCCGGAATCTCGGAAGTTCCATTCATCTCATCCGCTCGTCATCGGCATCATGGCACATAATAAAGAATAACGGCATCATCGCATCAACGCGACAGTGCCGCCTCTGAAAAGTGCCGCCATGCATCGACCTGTTACATCGAATCCTAGGATTCTGAAAATCCTAGGATTCGATGCCGGCGAATCCTTGGACTTCGGAATCCTAGGATTCGTGAGGGGGCTGAACATGAATCCTTGGATTGTCCGAATCCTAGGATTCCTGTCTCCGAATCCTAGGATTCCTGCTCCGAATCCTAGGATTCGCCGGCTCTGATCCATCGAATCCTTGGATTGATGGGCGAAGATGAAGACACCTCGACCGA
Source organism: Skeletonema tropicum (assembly GCA_037178625.1). Classification (NCBI taxonomy): domain Eukaryota; phylum Bacillariophyta; class Thalassiosirophyceae; order Thalassiosirales; family Thalassiosiraceae; genus Skeletonema; species Skeletonema tropicum. Next base: position 1,444,514 of record CM074131.1, on the reverse strand, counting down.
CCATGATACGATATCGCTGCTATGCAGCAGTAGATAAGGAGGGGCATCAAGTAATTACAAAGGCAACCAACTCGCTCCCTCGCCTCTAATATGATTAAATACGACGGCTTAGTCATCTGGAGCGGAAGGAAACGCCACGACGTCGCCTACACGGTACAAAAAGTTGCGTACTCTGGATGTGAAAATTAAATTATGTCGGTCGACGTGTGTATTGGCGATGGTAGCGCCGAGAATAATAACGGTCGAGAGAACATCGTCGGCATAATCTAAAATAGTGTGAAGTAAGTATCTGCTATGTTGTTGCTGCAGCAGTAGCCCTCTCTAGTAGGCGTTACTTCATCATCGTGGAGTTCTTCTTCAAGCAAGCCTTGCCAGAATCCTAGGATTCGGACGTCATGTTTTATCGAATCCTAGGATTCGGAGCAGGAATCCTAGGATTCGGAAATCCAAGGATTCGATGTAACAGTTCCACTCTTTGACCACTCCATTTTGCCGATCACTCGATGACCACTCGTCTACACCCACCCTACGATCACTCATCTATCAGCATATCAAAAACTATAACCACTCTGCAGTCACTCTGCGACCACTCGTCAACTTAAAATACTGGATGCAGTGGCAGTGACTATATTATTAAATACAAATTATTTCTACAAGTGCTTGCCGCGGGCGCTACTGCTATGGACTTCTTGGAGGCAGCTGGCGTTCCCCTACTGGTTGGGCAAAAAGGAGTGATAGAATAATAGTGAGCTCCCCGATCTCATTACTTGTTGCAGGCATTATGAATTTTGTTTTTGCTCCCATAGACTCCTCGCTTTTTGCCATTTGTGAAAGTATAAAAGGAGGAGGATAATGTGTTAATATATAAAGATATTAAGAGGTAGGGAAACGAAACAATGAGGTAGTGAACATCCATACTTTCACTTACTGTACAATAGAGAGGAATCGTTTGAAAAAGAGCCGGCCTCATGTATTTTGTACACACCATCGGTAATTTCGATGCTGCTGCCCTAAGCTGCCCATAGCCCACTGTCTTTCCTGCAGTCTCCGACGCAGTGTTTCATGTTCCTTTGCAGCTTCCTTCTGATTTGGAGGAGATGAAAGGTCTCATTGAATATTGTTGTTATTGGCTTACGCCGCCGCATTTCTCCATCTATCATACTACCAATTGTCTTAGCGCCAAATAAATAATAAACAACGATGCCAGAGGAGTTGATGGCTAGGGGAAAATAAAATAAATGTAGAGAGCAGTGATGCAAAAAGATTGCAATGAAGTCGTTATGATTACATGTGTTGTTCTTCGCCAACTCACCTATTTCCGTCAGAGGATTATGTGCACAAAATAGAATCTCTCAGCAGATCGCATGCCACCAGAGGCCGAGCGATATTCCGGAGGGATAGGTTTGAATGTTCATGTCGTTGCTAGCATACGCAACGCACTTTTATTAATTATGGAATCGTCGCTTTCTAAGCTGCAAAGTATGAGATCGCAATAATAATAGTGTGATGCGATGCGATACTTATATGTGAGGATCTTCTTATTATCTTCGGCAACGAGCAACGGTCAAAATAGTATACAAGCACATGAGAAGCGATATGAATAAGCAACGGTCAAAAATACACAAGATGAAAATTACTTAGGGCCGCCGCGATAAAATAATGTCACTGTGGCCATAGAGTGGCCATGAGTTCAATCTCGGAATCAATTTCGCGGCACCAGCTTGATTTTAACGTTCGATTTTGACAGATTGGTCATGGGGTGGCCGCAGATTTTTCCGTAATCGGAAATTTGCGGAAATGGCCATAGGGTGGCCGCTCCCTGTCCGCTACACGCCAAATCACGCGTTTGACCACCCTGTGACCAGCTTTTTGTTTGCAGTGATTCATTGGGTTTGTACTTGCAATGGATTCTGGCGACACAAAAATATGTTCCATCAACTTGCCAAGATATATAATTGCATTGCTTGTCGATCACATTACACCTATGGATTGTTGTTTGATGGGTGCTGGGTTTGTTATTGTTCGTCTTTTGATCAGAGTTGTTGTGTCTCGTCATTACATCACTACACATTCATCATCATGATGTAACCTCATAAAGCTTACAAAATTGAACCAAGCAATCAAGATCATATTCATTATCGGCGGTAGCGTAGCGAATGAAAACATTCTTCATTCATTCCATGATCGATTTGCTGCGGCGGTGCCATACTCCAGAAGAGGTAAATACTCAAAAATTGCATTTATCATCGACAACGCAACTTGTGTAAAATAATTTTTGTTGCATCCTCAAGGCCGGCATTTTATACTCCTCGATTACATATACACTCATATTTCATATCAACGCTAAGTCAGGGATGATCTCATTGCATTATTGTGTTCTTTATGGCCTAAAACAAGTCTTCGAAGGGTGGCGATGGAACGAGACGTACACGATTTTTGGGACGTGACGGTGGCAAGAGTTTCGAAGCAGCGGTTGGGTAAGAGACTCTGATATATATCGAATATGAAGCCGATATTATTTCTATTCGTTGCCAAAGGATGAATTTGTTGTTTTGTATTTCTGTTGCGAGCTGCTGCTACCGGACTATGTAGTGAAATATTACTATCATGGTGAAGATGTTGTTGTGTTTTGATGGGAGATGGGAGATGAGTCGAGTCAATGGTATGTTTTTACAGTAGGAATTAAATTCTACGGGGATCCGCGATGAGCTGAAGACAGCTGTAGAATTCTGGCAAGGGCTTGCTTGAAAAAGAACTCCACGATGATGAAGTAACGCCTACAAGAGGCAACACGAAGAGATGCCTGCTTGGGTTTGGAGCTGGTGTGATAGTAGTAATTTTGGTAGGTTGAAGTTGTTGTGCGTAGAAGAATCAATTATGCATTGTGAATCTGCAATTGCTGCATCCGGAGGACACCCTGCTCCTCCGTCCAAGATGTTTGTCTTTTTGGTTGAGGAAATGCGATTTCTTGACGACATCGTAAATAGCGGATTAGAGATCTCTATTTTGGCACTGCGGGCGTGCATGTGTTACAGACACAGTAGAGAATAAAAGAAGTGATACAAAGTGTAAGATATCCTTAAATCTCCTTAAGCTGCGTGGCAAGTTGCCATTCTTCAAGAGGCGGAAATGCCTGACTGTTGCATCAATCTGCTTGCCACTGCCATCAGAATTGCATATGAAGGAAACCCCTGCAGCCATCTTCTCCACCCAGAATTTGTTGAAGGCAACCGTGTTTCTTCTGCTACGATGCATCAGGATCCAGATACGTGGAAGAAGGATAGAGGCGTGCCTCCAGTCTCTGAGGCAAGGACGCGTAAGCTTGCAAACTGACACTGGTATGCACTGAAGAAGATGCCCCAAACGTTCCTCCATTCGCGCCATTCTTTGCGCAGGCAGTTCAGTCGTTTGACACTCATCAAGATTAAGCGCATGTGATCCGACAGGTCACAGTAGAAGAAGAAGTCCATGCATTACTATTGATAGTTGTAGAGCTATCAGAGACAGTTTATGATATTTCGAGAAGAAAAGTGGCCTTGCGCTTGTTTTCTTGCTTTTCCATTGATACTGTTCGAGTTACTCGCCGACCTTGATAATTCAAGCTCATCTCTACATCGTACATCGCAGCATTTTGTTACAGGGATTTTGTCTGCCAAGACTTCCTCTTGATCATTGCCAACAGGTAATACTGATCCTTTACTGCTAACTGCATAGCCCGGCAGCCGGCAGAGGTGAATGCATCCTTAAGAGCCTTGGAGTTTGACTTGTTGAGTTTGTTGTTCTCTCTGCTCTTCTTGTTCTCGTTGTAATTTTGTGCTTCTTTGTCTCTTATATCAGTCTTGGATGCATTTTTGAGGACCTCAACTTGACACAAACCTATCCAAACTCATCATTAACTGATTAGCATCGGACACTACTTCGTTGGTTTGAAATTGCTGGCATAACATTCTTTGGTCTTTGATGACTTCGGACTTCGGCTTTGCTTTGGCACGTTGCACATTGTGGAGCAGGCAGATCTACTGGAAGCAATGGGATGACTCCGTGCATTTGAGCCTTCCGCAATTATGAGCGAGGCGTTGTCAAAGTGTGTTTCCGAATGGGAGAAATTGAAGGGCATGTCTCCTCGTGATGAAGATCCAAACTTTGTGGAGGTAGGTAGGACGGCATGCAGGCACAGCCTCAGTCGATCTTGCTTGTGCTTTCTCAAAACACATAATCTTCTTCTAACCATCTTCATGTGTAAGCTACATTAGACGCAAATAGCCTTAAAACGGTAACGTTTTTCATTAAGGTTAGGAAATTTTTCTTACACACAGCTGACCCTTTCTCTTTGGATAAATTGGAAAATAACCCTAGTGGTGTCTGATTTTAAGGTTGCGTAAAAGTTACCTCCGGCTCAAGTGATAGATGGATTCGTTTTTTCCAAGCGCGCGGAGCCTCCTTCTCCTCCACGCGCGGCGCTTGTGGGGCTTTCCAAGCACCTTCTCCTCCACGCGCGGCGCTTGATTGTGGGGCTTTCCAAGCATGACAGCGATGGCCACCTAACTAGAGAGGGCTACTACTGCAGCAACAACATAGCAGATACTTACTTCACATTATTTTAGATTATTATTCCGACGATGTTCTCTCGACCGTTATTATTCTCGGCGCTACCATCGCCAATACACATGTCGACCGACATAATTTAATTTTCACATCCAGAGTACGCAACAATCAGCACTCGAGATAGCCGATAACAACAAAGTCAATAACAACAAATGAGTTGTTATTCATGTACCATTCAATCATACGCTTCTAATGGATGTGCATGTGTTGGTGGTACATAATACAGAGTTTAAAGTATCAGATAGGCTATGTTATTTTTAATTGTTGGTATGTGATGTAAATTATTAGAAGTAATACTTGATAAATGTCATATTCCCCTCAATCTATCATTAATATGGCTCCCACAAATGCATGTTATCGTAATAATGAATTTTTAATGCTTGTTTGATCGATATCTTCGCCGTTTGCATTGAATTGTAGTCGATTGTTTGTTCGACGGAAACGAATAATTATGCAAACTTTTTGTACCGTGTAGGCGACGTCGTGGCGTTTCCTTCCGCTCCAGGTGACTAAGCCGTCGTCTTTAATCATATTAGAGGCGAGGGGGCGGGTTGGTTGCCTTTGTAATTACTTCATGCCCCTCCTTATCTACTGCTGCATAGCAGCGATATCGTGTCATGGTCGGTCGAGGTGTCTTCGTCTTCGCCCATCAATCCAAGGATTCGATGGATCAGAGCCGGCGAATCCTAGGATTCGGAGGCAGGAATCCTAGGATTCGGACAATCCAAGGATTCGATGTGCAGCCCCCTCAAGAATCCTAGGATTCCGAAATCCAAGGATTCGCCGGTATCGAATCCTAGGATTTTCAGAATCCTAGGATTCGATGTAACAGAACTCTTGCTCTTCACGGCCGTAGGGTGGCCATTGGATCCAAGAGCCGTCGCGATCGACGGTGGTCATAGGGTGGCGGCAGATTTCCGGACGGCGGTCGGACGATTTTTTGGACACTCTGCGACCACTTTTTCGTGTGGTCACAGAGTGGCCGGCCTGACTTATGATCACCCTGTGACCACCTTTTTGTTTGCAGTGATTGTAGGCATCAACTGTTACATGAATGACACAAAAGATAGAAGTACTACAGCAGCACCATACTGACGAATGCAAATGAAGAAACCAACACGCGACAAGATATAGACATCTATGAAGTTGGCGGCCTTGTGACGATATTATTTCAGAACGTATAAATGATGCTACTCATCGCATGCTGTTTAAAGATAATATGTTGTATATATGGATCGAAATGAAAATGTAATGAGTTTCTCCAAGCTGTTGCTATCACTCAATTTAAATATCACATTACCATTGTATTACTCTTCATTATCTGCACATCATTTCTAAACAGTTTCACAGTCCACTTCTCTTTGAGCGCATGTTTGCTTGTTGCTTCGTCCGGGATGGACTTATCTCCAAGTCTTGCTCACATGCCGTGAATTGTTGCAAGTCGCCCACATTGATCGCCTAATGATAAGTCTGATCTCGTAGAGCCTCGTGTAACTTTCATAAATGAATCAGGATGGTCTGCAGTAATATCAATGCCGTCGGCAATGAACGATATTATTAAATTGAAGCATAACATCTGGACTTGATTCCAATTCGCGAGCGGAGAGTTATCTCTATAGCTAAATTCCTCTATGCTGATCAAAACATCAATTGACCGCTAGCTGTATTACTCTTGTTGGGATTTTGTTTATCACAGACTTCCACAATGTGTATTGGTACATATGAATCTGCCTCTATCCGAGAATGCCTCCTCCAACAATAATCGACATTGACTGTCGTACCAACAAAGAGGCTACACTCAAGACTTCTGAAGATTAGCAATTGTGTTGTCGGCTGCACAAGCACGATAATGTTATACTGTTATCGGCTGATGCGGTGTCCAACTTGATCTACTGTATCAGTAGTGTTGGGGCGTTGATTCTTCGGTACTATGTGAGACTATATCGCGACGGAGATGAATTTTTTGACTGGCTATCTTACTCGTATTTCTGCCGCCAAAACCTGCTGATCAAGGCAGAGATCACGAAATCATGACTCACTATAGTAATAGGACGTCGTCTACCGAGTTGAGAGCACAATATATGTATGAAGACTCGCCATAGTCCATTGATGTTGTTATGTGGTTGTCGCTGGAGGTGATGTTGATGTGTGCTTCAGAATTTTTATCTCCTGCTCTCACTTTTTATGTTCCAGGATATCCCTAAAGGTTCAATCACATCTAAACATATATTAGAACTCAATTAGTGCATAGGGATATGACAGATGTCAATGTGGTATGTGTAGTAGGCGCCGGAATTTGGCCATGGTTGGCATCATTTTGTGTGGAGAGGTGCTCGATGAGTGATGAGTTGAGGGAAATCGGCCCAAGTGATTTTCATAAGACTCATTACGTCATTTGTACCAAACCTACGAAGGAATTCGAAACTTGAATGAAAGTCCGCAATCTCGTGAAGACAGCTGTAGGATTCGGACGGCATGTTTTATCGAATCCTAGGATTCGGAGCAGGAATCCTAGGATTCGGAAATCCAAGGATTCGATGTAGGTAACAGATCGATGATCTCCAACAATATGGGCACGTTTTATGTCCATTTTGTTCAAAGAGGCGTGTTTTCAATTTCAATTCACCTACGCATCGACGTACTTACTTTATGACAAAATCAGAAATTCGTGTTCTGAGAACATAACAACCATGTCGCATATATTATTATGGCGTACCTACTTATCATACCACCAAGATAAATAATAACAAGTAACCTTATGTCTTGGTTTGGTAGCGTGCATTTCTAACCGAGCAATTGTGGCGTCGTGTGTTCCTAAAGATGGATCAACGTGAGGAGAATGTTGACGACACAAGTCATGCTCCGCAACCACCAGCATCATCTTCATCATGCTGTGCCCTCCTTCGAGATGCACTCCACAATTCCGATCAATTAACTGCCATGATATCAAATTATTCCACCTCTTACAATGCTGTCAACGTTGGGATTGTGTTGCCTATTCTTCAGTACTCGTTGAGCACAACAAAGAATGATACGGATGAGCCGTATTCTTCACCGAGACAATTTTTTGCAGCTACCACATCGGTGCAATCTACCATCTTGTCGGCTGTGCGGTTGCTGCAAAATAATAATAGTAATAATAACGGTGAAGATGAGGAAGAGCAAGATTCAATCGTCGCTTCGTCTCTATTAGCTGGTATGATATTTGGGCAGCTGATTGGAGGATATTTGGGTGACGTGTTGGGGAAGAGAAAGGCAATTCTTCTTGTTATGATACTTCAAATTGGTGGCAGTATAGGAAGTGCATGTATTTCAACGTCATCAATGGGTCTGAGTGTGTTGGAACAGCTTGCAATATGGAGATTTGTTTTGGGTATTGGGGCTGGTGGAGTCTATCCCCTAGCTGCAGTGCTTGCAGCAGAGAGTAAAGTAGATGATGACAATGATGACATTTCAAATTCAATGCATCTGCAAAACGGTAGATATTCTCCCACTTCATCAGTAGCCGATGACGACGATGACGATGCTAATCACACAACATTTTTGGCTTCAGAATCAAGCGACGAAATTGCATCCTTTCGAAGGATCGCACTGACATTTTCAACGCAAGGAATTGGTTTCATAACCGTGCCTTTGATTGCATACATTTTGTTAGAGCTTCGATATAATGTCGATTTCATATGGCGATTCTTGCTGGGCGTTGGTGCTCTTCCGGGCTTTGCAGTGCTGTTCTTGCGTCTACGCCAAGGAAAGAGAATACATGATAAACGGGAGAAAGCTGATCACGACGAAGCAGACGATCTATCTGACAGGGATGAAGAAGACAACAGTGAAAGTAACAACAGTGCAAATAACGCAGAAAAGTCGGAAATTACTGAGTCGGGATCTGTTGAAATGGCACCTTCCTCTACAGATTATACATCGCCTCCCTCGCTGCTATTGAGTAATAGTCATGACTCACAAGAGTCACAAGAACCTGATAATGAATTGGCCCTAGTAGAGAACTCATACATCGAAAGTGACGTGGAAGACGTCGCAAATTACAATGAAACACCTAGAATATTAAATCAATCACAATCACCGAGCCTGTGGGAGAGTATTGCCAATGAACCAAACTTGTTTAGAAAATTTGCAGGGACGGCAGGAACTTGGTTTCTCTTCGATGTGTTGTTCTATGGGAACACTTTGTTCGGTATGTTGCTTGTCTTTTTGTGTTACAGTATATTTTTCAATTATTATCATACATTACAAGCCTCATCCTAACATTCACTGTTTTTATTTAGAACCACTTGTTCTTGAAGCTGCATTTGGGTCGCATGGTGACATTGATGGTTACTCTCTACTACAAACAACGGTGAGGGACTCACTAATGATATCACTGCTATCTCTGCCAGGTTATTTCGTTACGGTCGCAGTCATAGGAAAGCGGACATGCGGCTGCTGCTCCAAACACTCATCTGCAACCCCAAATCGATGCGGATTTCCGTCGTGTTTCCCGTGCTATCAAACACCTACGTTTATTCAGATGCAAGGATTTTTATTCATGTTCATCTTGTACCTCTCAATTGGATTGTTTTGGGTAGCTCTATCAAACATTCAGTGGTTACTTTTGCTGTTGTACGCGGCCTCTTTCTTCTTCGCGAACTATGGTCCAAATACAACAACGTTTCTGCTTCCTAGCGTAACGTACTCCAAGAATTGTCGGTCAACTTTGAATGGGTTATCGGCTGCTGCAGGAAAGCTCGGTGCTTTATTTGGATCAGCTGCATTTGCACCTGCAGCTGAAGAGCTGGGTGAGAGTACTGTGATGATATTCTGTGGTTGCGTTAGTCTGCTAGCGTTGGTACTTACAAAGCTGTGTGTGAAAGGGAGTAGCGGGACAACACTCTAATTCAGCTGTATACCCATTGTAAATACATGCTTAAATGGACTGTTATAAATTGCTATTCGTAAAATCGATTGTGTACTGTTCAATTAATTGAGGCTCTAACACCGTTTCGCCTTCAGCTTCACTCTCGTAGAATTGAAATCATCCTTGAAACTGTTTCTTCTTTGCCAGTTTGGCTCTCATGATCGCAAAATCATCCTCATCGCTACTGCTATTACTGAGGTGAGCAAGTTTCTTGCGCTTCAACTTCGCCTTCTTGTTGCTGACACGTTCTGGCGCTCGATTATCGCGAATGGGAGTACTAGCAGTGGAGCTTGCGTAAAATAGGGATGGCGATGCGGGGTTACTGTGCATTATGTTTTCGTTGATGTTATTGTACCCAGGTTGTATCTGTATGTCGATTGAATGTTCGTCTAATTGATTGTGTTTTGAGTGAAAATCAACCTTGATGTCATCTGCGTCTTGAATGTGTCCTGCTTGATTATCATCGTTTGTAGCACTTGGTTTGGGCTTGAGCACTTCTTCTTCGTCATCTTTGACATCGAAAGCATCTTCCGATTGGCTGTTTCCTGCGCGGTGGCTATCGTTTTCGTCATTTCTTTTGAGATCGAAGGCTTTTGAGCTACTGCTTTTGCACAATGAGGCTACACCTGATTGATCTTCACACCTTGCTATAGTCGTTCCATTCCGATGCGCATTCACAGAAAATCCATCGTAATTGTTTGCTGCAGCTACTTCGAGTATCTCTACCTCATCATCACTGTCCTCTGTCGGATCTACCATACTGTCGTGGTCATTGAATTTGTATTTGCTACCTGAGGAACTATTTCTTTCACTTTCAGTTTTCTCATCTTCATCGTCACTGTCTTTTGACAGATCAATCAAAGAATCTTCCGCATCCTCACTTTGTTTCTTTGTGCGTGTACTTTTTGTCCCATGTCTTTGATTGGGGGCAACAGGGGTAGTCCCGAATCTTTCCAATCGAGCAGCACGTATCGCTGCTGTATACTTTGTGCGCGGTTAACTGAGGGAAGAGCATCATTGGATGTTGAACCTGTAGAGCCAATGTCAAGCTTTACAACGATACCATAGTGATCTGACAAATAGTCACCTTTCCTCCCATTGACTGGATGGTTTCCGATAAGATCAAAGTGTCTCAGTCTCAATTTATCGCCTTTGACATAGCATCGATCAAACCGGCAATAAAATTGAAATTTGTCATGTCCATGATAAAGATTCTCCCGTCCATCCCAAGTGAACTCTTTTCTGTAGTTTGACCCAGTCACCGCTTTCCAGGCGTCTACCCAATCACCACCACACAATTGCTCTGTCCCTATGTCTTCAAATTTTCTCATGTTGAAGTTTCCAGCTAATATGACCCCTTCACATTGTTGAGATGCCAGTTGCCCCATTATGGCACTGCACAGTCTCTTTCGCAACGGAGCTGCTTCTTTCATATGAGGCAAATGTAGTGACGCCACAGCGATGCGTGTCCTATTTGGGAGTGTAATGATGGCCGCACTTGCTGGAAGCTCTTGCATCTCAAAAGTTTCAAACGAGATTCTTTGAGCGTCATTTGCCAGCTCTCTTTTGACGAGCAAGTCAATATATTTACCATCCAAAGACACATTTTTCTTTGTCGCCCAGGCAGTTTTTGATCCCATGCTGACGTAACCAAATGATGAATAGTGATCGTTCCCATATAATGGATGTAAAGAATCCTGGATGGCAATTATATCAGGCTGAGAACGCAAAATTTCTTCTCGTATCAGCTGTGGTGCCTCGGCTGCCCTCAGCTGTGGATTGGGAGCAATGGCGGATGATTGACTTGACGATATCTTCCATGATACGAGCACAAGCGACTTCTTTTCTCTATCGTCCAAGTCTAGTCTTGTTATCTGTTGCGCTGTGCGAGTAGTTGTACGGGTGCGTGTAATAGTACGAGACATTGACCTGGGTATCGTCGGTGCAGCAAGCAGCGAGATCTTGTTACCAATCAATGATGAGATCAGTCGGAGGTTATGGTACACGATGATCACAACACATGTGATCAAACCTGGCGAGGGATTGCTAGCTGCATCAATCTACTAGTTAATCTACTTGCTAACCATTGCCATAGTAAGAAGAAGCAGTTCACAGTCGGTCCTTGACCTTCATTGACCCTTACTTACTTGGCTTAATGCGGTTCTAAGGAGCCAAAGAAACACAAAAGAGATGTTACTCTTCTAGTATAGAGAGTAATTTTCTAAATAAGCTTTAAGCTTTATAAGCTTATTATTGCCAGATAGTTTAGAGAAGGTGTACAGAGTTTACTCACGCACGGGAACCGTTTACTTCATGAAAGAGGGCAATTTTTTCGCTAATTAAGGTTAACCCATCCTGTCCTTCAAGGGGTAACTCCGGCGAATCGGATTCGTTCGGAATGAAATGAAGCAAAAAAAGACTTCCTCTTGCTAGTTGGGGCGGGCACAGAACACAGAATAAACCGAGCCGAAGAACTCATACTTACTCCTACAACTCTAGAAATACACATATGTACTTGTTTCAACTAAGCACAACCGGCGACTCTTGAGACAAAACAAAGCCCAGAACTCGAGGGTGTGGTGGGGGCTTCTCCAACCGTCTACTTAGTGCTATGCTAGAGTGATCCATCATGACTTATGTTAAGTATGTACGTAATAGCGATTTGAGCTTGTGGCTGTCGACAGTAATTGGATGGCAAAACAGATAAGTACAGCATGATCGGAATGAAAGTTCATCACCGTTCATGAATATCCATTTGAGCGCATTATCATGTCAGGATTAAGATGGCTGATCGCAGACGACGGAAACCACTGCAGAGAAGAAATTTTCAAGCAATCATAAGTACTGCGTTGAAAGCATAAGTAAGTAGAAAGGGTGCTATCATAATGCATCATATATCATCCGCTGTCATTTTCACTGTCTGCGGAGGGCTTGTTGTCATCTACATGTCGTTTCTCTTTTTCTGAACATTGGGACAACACCGGTGATCTGGATGGCAACGGAATGGAGAATTGCTCCTGATAAATTGTCTCCCCCGACCTATCATGGCTGGAGGATGTTGCTTGAGCAGCGTTGACTGACATATGGTATTCATCTACTTCATTCTTTGGAGACTCTGATGATAGGTTTAGAGCAGCGGCGGCGGCTAGCCGTAAACTCTCGATACTCTCATCTTTAATTGCGTTGTTTGAGGAGAAGACATAATGTTGACAAGGCATAAGATACCAAGTATCATGGGATGAAAGCATTCTTGGTGGAAAGGTAGTCGAGGATTCAACCAAATTTGCAGTTTTTCGAGCTGCGTCCAAGAGTGAAGAATTACCAGGGTCTGATTCTTGAACTGATTCTTTGCCCGGGAACGATATTTCTCTCCCTAACAACGTATCTTCAAGCTGCCTTTGATTTGGATCACGCACGTTGCTAAGAGAAGATGGCCTCTTTGCGGCAAGAGCAACAGATACTTCTTTGACGTAACCAGAAGGTGTGAAAAACTTCTTTTCTTCAATATCCTTGACATCACCCAATAATGATTGTTGGTTTGAGATAAACTTCAGCTGGGATGATGTCCTCTCTTGCTGCATCATGAGTGTCTGAAAAGTCAAAACTCTCTCTTCTGCAAGAGTATATAGATTTGTGGAATGTGAGAAATAATAACGAACGCGTCAAAAATAGTTTGGCAAGGATTTCGCAGAACTTTCGATAGGCATTACTAATTCAACTGAAAAGATGCAGTGCCAGCTCAAAGGATTGAAGAGCAGTAATAACTGCAGGCACTTGAAGACTTCAAGGCAACAGAAGCATCGAAGCTGCTGCCTTTGGAAGAGAATCACTTACCTGTTTCTCCTCTCGAAATTTCTTCACGTTCAAGCTGAGACAAAGAATGCTGATGCTGCATCCTGTGGAGTATGACCTCATCAGATCCCGAATCACGAGATGTATCTGTATGCTCTGCATTATTGCTCATTCTCGCGGCTCAGTGTTTCAGTTTCGGGATGTTTGTAGGGGAGAGTACCTAAATCAATCGTTCCGTTGTATGCATTGCACTCTAAAGAGAATATTGTGAATATGTAGATGTATGGAACGTTCGCAATCAACTTGCAAAATCGAAGGTGAGAAGTAACTGAAACTGGAACCAGGAGAAAAGTTGTTAAAGTATCCCTATTGATGGAGCTATCATTCTGAGTTAAGAAGGACAACAATGAGAATTGAATCTAATGCAATAATATCTTGAACTCGAACCACAGATTTGAGCACAGTCACAACCAGCAACCAGTCCACTCATTGTTATAGGTACTTAACGTTAAATACTTTTGCCGGACCGACGGCCGGAGCAAGCAACAAGCAAGAGCAGTTGAAAATGCAAATGCTTTATGTTTCTCTTTCTTTACTTTCTCTCACTGGCCCCCTCTCACTCACAAGAAGAAGATAATAACCGAGTATTTAGGGTTAATCAATCAGAACGTTGATGTGCGTGTCCGGAGTCGTAGTGACGTGGGTGACTAACTTTGCAAGCATGCACAAAAAAAATAATGGATTGCGTGCCCATCAAAGAAACATTTTGTGTATATATCAACAGGAACGGTATGCACTTCAGAAAAGTCATAATGCAATGTATCCTAACCAACCCACTACATCATATATACGATATCCATTCTGAGCAGTGCAAATGTGTTTCTGAAAATTAAAAACCGACTACAAAAGCCACTAACCTGGTTCGCGTAAAAACAAAAATATACAACGTGGTACGAAAAGGTGCTGCGGCACACATTCAAAGAAACTTTATAAGGTCATCTATATGGGTGGTAGCTTCGCTTCTACGAAAGCAACCCGTCTGAGCAGTGCCAATGTGCCTGTTTAGAATCGCCACCGACTATGATGGGCCACTAGAGAAGCGCCTCATGGCTATACTGACGACGATAGATACGATCTGGTTGAATGTAGTGATGCCGGCCAGCCACAATTGGACCTCTCAGATTGGCTACGAGGGTGGTAGCTTCGCTTCTACGAAAGCAACCCGTCTGAGCAGTGCCAATGTGCTTGTTTAGTATCGCCACCGACTATGATGGGCCACTAGAAGCGCCTCATAGCTATACTGACGACGATAGATACGATCTGGTTGAATGTAGTGATGCCGGCCAGCCACAATGGGACCTCTCAGATTGGCTACTATAAGTAGGGTGGTAGCTTCGCTTCTACGAAAGCAACCCGTCTGAGCAGTGTCAATATGCTTGTTTAGTATCGCCACCGACTATAATGGTCCACTAGAGAAGCGACTCATAGCTATACTGACGACAATAGATACGATCTGGTTGAATGTAGTGATGCCGGCCAGCCACAATTAGTCCTCTCATATTGGATACTAGGGTGGTAGCTTCGCTTCTACGAAAGCAACCCGTCTGAGCAGTGTCAATAAGCTTGTTTAGTATCGCCACCGGCCATAATGAGCCACTAGAAGCGCCTCATAGCTATACTGACGACAATAGATACGATCTGGTTGAATGTAGTGATGCCGGCCAGCCACAATTGGACCTCTCAGATTGGCTACGAGGGTGGTAGCTTCGCTTCTACGAAAGCAACCCGTCTGAGCAGTGCCAATGTGCTTGTTTAGTATCGCCACCGACTATGATGGGCCACTAGAAGCGCCTCATAGCTATACTGACGACGATAGATACGATCTGGTTGAATGTAGTGATGCCGGCCAGCCACAATGGGACCTCTCAGATTGGCTACTATAAGTAGGGTGGTAGCTTCGCTTCTACGAAAGCAACCCGTCTGAGCAGTGTCAATATGCTTGTTTAGTATCGCCACCGACTATAATGGTCCACTAGAGAAGCGACTCATAGCTATACTGACGACAATAGATACGATCTGGTTGAATGTAGTGATGCCGGCCAGCCACAATTAGTCCTCTCATATTGGATACTAGGGTGGTAGCTTCGCTTCTACGAAAGCAACCCGTCTGAGCAGTGTCAATAAGCTTGTTTAGTATCGCCACCGGCCATAATGAGCCACTAGAAGCGCCTCATAGCTATACTGACGACAATAGATACGATCTGGTTGAATGTAGTGATGCCGGCCAGCCACAATTGGACCTCTCAGATTGGCTACGAGGGTGGTAGCTTCGCTTCTACGAAAGCAACCCGTCTGAGCAGTGCCAATGTGTTTGTTTAGTATCGCCACCGACTATGATGGGCCACTAGAAGCGCCTCATAGCTATACTGACGACGATAGATACGATCTGGTTGAATGTAGTGATGCCGGCCAGCCACAATTGGACCTCTCAGATTGGCTACTAGGGTGGTAGCTTCGCTTCTACGAAAGCAACCCGTCTGAGCAGTGCCAATGTGTTTGTTTAGTATCGCCACCGACTATGATGGGCCACTAGAAGCGCCTCATAGCTATACTGACGACGATAGATACGATCTGGTTGAATGTAGTGATGCCGGCCAGCCACAATGGATTCCTCTCAGATTGGCTACTATAGTAGGGTGGTAGCTTCGCTTCTACGAAAGCAACCCGTCTGAGCAGTGTCAATATGCTTGTTTAGTATCGCCACCGACTATAATGGTCCACTAGAGAAGCGACTCATAGCTATACTGACGACAATAGATACGAGCTGGTTGAATGTAGTGATGCCGGCCAGCCACAATTAGTCCTCTCATATTGGATACTAGGGTGGTAGCTTCGCTTCTACGAAAGCAACCCGTCTGAGCAGTGTCAGTAAGCTTGTTTAGTATCGCCACCGGCCATAATGAGCCACTAGAAGCGCCTCATAGCTATACTGACGACAATAGATACGATCTGGTTGAATGTAGTGATGCCGGCCAGCCACAAATGGACCTCTCAGATTGGCTACGAGGGTGGTAGCTTCGCTTCTACGAAAGCAACCCGTCTGAGCAGTGCCAATGTGTTTGTTTAGTATCGCCACCGACTATGATGGGCCACTAGAAGCGCCTCATAGCTATACTGACGACGATAGATACGATCTGGTGAATGTAGTGATGCCGGCCAGCCACAATTGGACCTCTCAGATTGGCTACTAGGGTGGTAGCTTCGCTTCTACGAAAGCAACCCGTCTGAGCAGTGTCAATGTGCTTGTTTAGTATCGCCACCGACCATAATGAGCCACTAGAAGGGCCTCATAGCTATACTGACGACGATAGATACGATCTGGTTGAATGTAGTGATGCCGGCCAGCCACAATTGGACCTCTCATATTGGATACTAGGGTGGTAGCTTCGCTTCTACGGAAGCAACCCGTCTGAGCAGTGCCAATGTGTGCGTTTAGTATTGCCATGGGCCACTAGAGAAGCGACTCATAGCTATACTGACGACGATAGATACGATCAGGTGAATGTAGTGATGCCGGCCAGCCACAATTGGACCTCTCAGATTGGCTACTAGGGTGGTAGCTTCGCTTCTACGTAAGCAACCCGTCTGAGCAGTGCCAATGTGCTTGTTTAGTATCGCCATCGACCATAATGAGCCACTAGAAGCGCCTCATAGCTATACTGACGACGATAGATACGATCTGGTTGAATGTAGTGATGCCGGCCAGCCACAATGGGACCTCTCAGATTGGATACTAGGGTGTTACCTTCGCTTCTACGAAAGCAACCCGTCTGAGCAGTGCCAATGTGTGCGTTTAGTATTGCCATGGGTCTTTGAGAAGCGCCTCATAGCTATACTGACGACGATAGATACGATCTGGTGAATGTAGTGATGCCGGCCAGACACAATTGGACCTCTCAGATTGGCTACTAGGGTGGTAGCTTCGCTTCTACGAAAGCAACCCGTCTGAGCAGTGCCAATGTGTTTGTTTAGTATCGCCACCGACTATGATGGGCCACTAGAAGCGCCTCATAGCTATACTGACGACGATAGATACGATCTGGTTGAATGTAGTGATGCCGGCCAGCCACAATTATTCCTCTTAGATTTGCTACTAGGGTGGTAGCTTCGCTTCTACGAAAGCAACCCGTCTGAGCAGTGTCAATATGCTTGTTTAGTATCGCCACCGACTATAATGGTCCACTAGAGAAGCGACTCATAGCTATACTGACGACAATAGATACGAGCTGGTTGAATGTAGTGATGCCGGCCAGCCACAATTAGTCCTCTCATATTGGATACTAGGGTGGTAGCTTCGCTTCTACGAAAGCAACCCGTCTGAGCAGTGTCAGTAAGCTTGTTTAGTATCGCCACCGGCCATAATGAGCCACTAGAAGCGCCTCATAGCTATACTGACGACAATAGATACGATCTGGTTGAATGTAGTGATGCCGGCCAGCCACATATGGACCTCTCAGATTGGCTACGAGGGTGGTAGCTTCGCTTCTACGAAAGCAACCCGTCTGAGCAGTGCCAATGTGTTTGTTTAGTATCGCCACCGACTATGATGGGCCACTAGAAGCGCCTCATAGCTATACTGACGACGATAGATACGATCTGGTGAATGTAGTGATGCCGGCCAGCCACAATTGGACCTCTCAGATTGGCTACTAGGGTGGTAGCTTCGCTTCTACGAAAGCAACCCGTCTGAGCAGTGTCAATGTGCTTGTTTAGTATCGCCACCGACCATAATGAGCCACTAGAAGGGCCTCATAGCTATACTGACGACGATAGATACGATCTGGTTGAATGTAGTGATGCCGGCCAGCCACAATTGGACCTCTCATATTGGATACTAGGGTGGTAGCTTCGCTTCTACGGAAGCAACCCGTCTGAGCAGTGCCAATGTGTGCGTTTAGTATTGCCATGGGCCACTAGAGAAGCGACTCATAGCTATACTGACGACGATAGATACGATCTGGTGAATGTAGTGATGCCGGCCAGCCACAATTGGACCTCTCAGATTGGCTACTAGGGTGGTAGCTTCGCTTCTACGTAAGCAACCCGTCTGAGCAGTGCCAATGTGCTTGTTTAGTATCGCCATCGACCATAATGAGCCACTAGAAGCGCCTCATAGCTATACTGACGACGATAGATACGATCTGGTTGAATGTAGTGATGCCGGCCAGCCACAATGGGACCTCTCAGATTGGATACTAGGGTGTTACCTTCGCTTCTACGAAAGCAACCCGTCTGAGCAGTGCCAATGTGTGCGTTTAGTATTGCCATGGGTCTTTGAGAAGCGCCTCATAGCTATACTGACGACGATAGATACGATCTGGTGAATGTAGTGATGCGGCCAGACACAATTGGACCTCTCAGATTGGCTACTAGGGTGGTAGCTTCGCTTCTACGAAAGCAACCCGTCTGAGCAGTGCCAATGTGTTTGTTTAGTATCGCCACCGACTATGATGGGCCACTAGAAGCGCCTCATAGCTACAGTCGTCGTACAGTTATTTTGACACACTGTGTTCTGGCTCAGCGTGTCAAAATAACCGTACTTGTCAAAACATCCGTGTAGCAAGTAAATAGGCATCGGTACATAAGCTTAAATACCAGTACATAGGTATGTACATAGGTTTCAGACAAAGGAGGAGACAAAGCAAGGTTGCTTACATATTTAGAAGTCTTCATGCTCCCACGTCAATTTCAGTTGTTCCAGAGTCAACGATAAATCTTTCACCAATTCATCAGATTTGCTGTTTAAGACCATAATCAATTCGACGTTACGAGAGCGTAGATGACCAAATGAATTGAAGAAGATATTGTACCGTGCATCTGCATCATCATCCTCGTCGTCATTCTCGTCGTCCTCCTCTGAACCCGCATTCTCATTCTCACGGAGTTTCTTGATTGCGTCTAATGCTGCCTCTGCAAGCAGCAATGGTGTCTCGGACGAATTTCTTCGTTACCTCGCAAATCATCAAATTGGTGCCCACACGGCGCATGCTTCTGATGTCCGCAACGAAGACAAAAGTGTCTCGAATCCCTGCTGCCTTCAGGCGGCAAGGGGAGGCCTTCCATGTCGCAATAATCGCCCGCAGCACATCTAGCAGCACTCATTGTCGTTTACTTTATTAATTTGTCTCGCTGTATTGTGTAAGTATTGTGTATGGTAATGTCATGGTCATGGTCATGGTGGTTTGTGTGGCTGAGCTGCCTCTTCTCCCTCCTCGGAAGAAGCGGGGAAGCCAGCGATAAGAGAAGGTAGTGTTCTCTGCTGCTGTGTCAAAATAACTGTAATGTCAAAATAAGCGTGTGTCAAAATAACCGTACGACGACTGTAAGGCTTAAGGCCATTAGATAAGTACATCGGCGTTGCATTGCCAGGAAGCGTGCAGCGTTGACCTGCTCCTATTGATTTAACCGTCATGATCTCCCAAAGGCTCCTATCCGCTGTGCTCGTGGCAGCAGCCACCAGCTGCAGCGCATTTGTTCTCCCCACCGGCAAAACAATTTCATCATCGTCCTCCTCCAATGCAAAAATTAACACATCACATCATGAAACAACCACTCGCCTCGACGCCGCCCTCCTCCCATCAGTCGTGACCAAACTCTCCCCACCCCTCCGTAACACCATTGTCCTATCCACAGCAGCATCCGCCGTAGCCGTCTCTATTTACAGAGCTCACAAAAAGAAGGGACTACCCGATGCAAATTTCTCCGAATATCCACTTCCCGAAGGAACATTAGGATGTCCAATTTTAGGCAATATTGACTTTTACACCAAGCAGGGCTCTGCGGAAACTGGCCCCGGGGACTTCTTCCGTCGACAAGCCGCCAAGATGAAAAATAAGAATATTTTTCGGTACATGGCATTCGGGAAGCCTATCGTCATGTTGTCAGGGATGAAGAATGTAAAGGCGGCCTTCAATCAAGAGTTTAAGAAAATTCGGACTACTACGGTAATGACGAGATTGACAAATTTGTTTGGTGGTGAGAGTATGTTATTTGTCAATGAAGCTGATCGTCATCAATACATGAGACGGTTGGTGGGTCAATCGATGACTCCGGAGAAGATTAATTTGGCCATTCCTGCATTGGTGGCAAGTGCAAGTGAGCAATTGGATCAGTTGACAATGGGGACACCTGTGACTATGGAGAATGTGTTGACTAACTTCACGCTCGATGTTGCCTGGAGACAGATTTTGGGATTGGATTTGAAGGATGACGAAATTGTGGAATTTAATGAGGCAGTGGAAAATTGGATTAATGGGATTGTTGATTTGCGTACGATTCTCATGCCCAGTATTGAAAATACCAAGGCGGGCAAGGGAAATGCCTATCTCGTTTCCAAAATTGTTCGAAAGATGGATCAACTGGAAAGAGACGGTCCAGATGGTTCAACAACAATGTCAGCCATGTATTTTGCACGTGATGAAGAAGACCCATCGAAGAGATTGTCTCGTGACGATGTTATTAGTAATGCGCTCCTTTTGATTTTGGCTGGGTCTGAAACTGCGGCATCCACTCTCACCGTAGCAGCACTTGCATTGGGGCTTCACAAGGATATTCTAAAGAAGCTGAAAGACGAGCAACTTGCTATGATTGACAAGCACGGCACAGAAGAGATGACTCGTGAAATGATCGAGAAAGACTGCCCTTACCTCGATGCGGTCATTAAAGAGACCTTGAGGATTAAACCACTCGGCAGTACCGGTGCAATGCGTGTAGCAGAAGAAACAATTGTGGTGGATGGCACACAAATCCCCAAAGGCAACGGGGTTGTGTTCAATATCTATCTAACACATGAGGGTGACCCAGTTGTGAAGGAGGAGAACAATGCTCATATGGACATTGTCAAGGGATTCAAACCAGAGCGATGGCTTGATGAAAATACGAAACCCACCGAGTACATGCCTTTCGGATACGGTCCTCGATTCTGTCTGGGCTACAACTTGGCCATGGCCGAAATGAAGGTCTTCCTCGCATTATTGGCCCGTCGTGTAGACTTCAACTTGGTGAACATGAATCAAGACAATGTAACCTGGAAGAAGGTTAGCATCATCCCAAAGCCTGCTGATGGTGCTGTCGTCGAATTGACCAGTTTGAGCTGAGTTGATTTGTTATATATAGATACCATTGTAAAGTTGTAATTAGATTTATCCCCACCCCATTGAATTGACAAATAGCCGTCACTATATTGTTGTCGTTTAATCGAACGTAATCTTATTTCCCGAAAAGGCGGCAATTGATCCATTCTTCTTTGCTCCAAAGGAATTGCCTCCTCCCCTTCCACCACCTCTTCCTCCCCCACGGCCGCCTCTTCCTCCTCTACCACGGCCACCTCCTCCTCCCCCCATGTAACCTCCACGACCACCTCTTCCTCCCCTTCCACCGCCTCTTCCTCCACCACCAAAGCCACGATCACGACGCTCATTTGCGTAGTCAACCCTCAACGGTCTATCCATGACATAAGTTCCTGCCAAAGCAACTGCCGCATCAGTGCTCTCAGTCTCAGCAAATTCTACATGTCCAAACCCCTTGAACTGACCAGTCTCCTTATCCTCTGCAAATCTAACAGCTGTAATTTCACCACAGTCCTTGAATGTATCACGAACAGTTTCTTCGTCAATGTGAAATGAGAGGTTTCCAACAAAAACTGTCAAGCAGCCCTCTTCCTTTTGGGAAGGTTCACGTGCAGCTGTGATGGGTTTAGATGTGGAATACTTGATGTTGAGCCAGCGACCGTTGAAGTCGGCTCCGTTATGTTCCATGGCAGCTGCGGCACCAGCAGCATCACTGAACGCAATAATGGCTTTCATGAGATAGGCAAAATAGTGTTTGAGATGAGTACACATGTTTGAGTATTAAATGCACATATATCATTGCAAAAATTCACTAATAAAACTCACCAGTACCACTACTCCTTCCATCATCCTGAAGAGGCAACTCCACACTCGTCATCTCACCACAACTGGTAAAGAAATCTCTAACTTCCTCTTCAGTTGCCCTCCATGGCAATCCACGAACATAAATCTTGGTATTCTCACCGCCCTCCTCACCGGTGTGTTGTTTCTTATCTCCATTTTCGTTGGAGAGGACTGTCTCGGCCTTGCGTTTCTTTGAGGGAACTCCATCATCGGCGGCGGGGACTTCGGATTCTTTGGTGTCATCATCACCGTCGGAATCAGAGTCGCTGGAAGAGGAGCTAGAGGAAGAGGAGGAGGATCCGGAGGAAGACACC